>JAQIXQ010001000.1:0-18376 GCA_034700485.1 Pseudosinella alba
CTTTGATGCTGTCACCAATGCTGTCACCTTTTTCATGCTGTCACCCGATGCTGTCACCAAATTCCCTCTTTCCGAAAGCCTACCGATTATTCAACTGTACATATTAGAGGCCCATCTCCATAGGTGTTTATTAATCTTGGTAATAACCTAATCTAAACTACTTAACTAGCAATCATCCATATAATAAAACTCCCTTGTACAAACCAGATCTTTAACTGTAGAAATAAATACATCAAATGTTTCAATGGAGTCATAGAGTTTAGTTGGGGATAAATGCAATTTAGAGGACTTTTTTGCCAAGATTACAAATATAAAGTACGTTACTTGCTAGTTACACTCAAATAGACTCACATAAAGTCTTCATGAATTTTTGCAAAAAAATCTGCTGTTACTTAACTATATTATGCAAGTTTATTAGTTGAGAGGACATGTTCAAAATATATACTACAATTAAACTAATAAACACTTGGTGAAGTCCAGCTGAAAAATAAGCTGTTGCACTTTTGAACGTAAAATTCCGATCGACAATGATTCACTATATTACAATGTAAACATGATGATGGCAACAAATGTAAACAAAAAACAGCTGAGTTTCAAATGAGAATGCGCCCTGCCATGCATGCTACCCTGGATTGTACTTGACAATTTACCACATGCAGGGCTCGCTTTTCAGGCTCGTAAACACAGACGCTCAATGGTCAATTTTTTTAGATTTATTTTACAGACGGAATCTACGCACCTCCATTTACATGCAGTACAGTTGTACTGTAGCTCCAATTCCGCGCACTTCCCAAGTTTCTCCATAGCCTAGGAATAAGCATATTAACATATTATTAGATTTATGTAAATGACTATCCTAAACCTTAACCTGCACTTACAATAGACATGAAATTAGTATATATATATAGCGTATTTTTATTACATGTTTAGAGATGTGACTTTTCATTAAACCTGCATTTTACAATAAGACAGTTTAAGTTGGAAGCAAAATATAAGTTAAATAATAATAAGTAAAATACATTGAATAATAATGTGTATAAAAATATTTTAAAACTTATCCCCGGAGGATGGGTGTCGCATTTTAATTTTGTATGCGCAGGTGATAGGCCGAATTGTACCGCAGTATCATGAACGCATAACGTTTAATATAAATATATCCCAAATATAAAGACCAAGTCATAAGATTTTTTTTTCAAGAGCTCTGTGAAAAGGCATACAGACCATGTAGATTGGTTAAATGGTAAGTATAACTTTCCTGTCTAATGTACTTCAGGTAGAGGGAGAGAGAACGTTTAAGGCGCAATAGTGCTTATCGTAAAAAATTAATTTGTTGCAAATTATTTTGCAAAAGACCCACATTGCCGGCCTCGGCATAGCCAATGGATAAAAGTGTATACACGCTCAAAGAGGGTAGAGACTGCATCGTTCATATGTTACACTCGGTTCATTTGCTAAACTTAAGGATTATGTATATCGAGGAGACCCGAATCAAATATGCAGACTTTATAAGATTGTTCCCAGAGTGGACGTCCATCATTGTACATTCTTTACAATCCTTCATAAATTTAATTTGACTTCAGACAAGTCCGCAGTCACCCCAAAAAGGTCAGAAGTACGCCTGCAGTTCACTCATACTAAGCCATCCGTTTTCCCGGAATTTGTGTTTGACGTGGATCGGAGCCAATTGGATAAGATCCCACTTGAAAAGTTTGCTACCGATCCGGATTTGGAAGTTTCACTGGAGCCAACGACCTATGGGAAGCCACACTAGCCAACATTTTTCAAATGATGAACCACCCGATTTTTTTATAGCTTGGCTATCCTGTAGAGCTTCAAAAATGAAATCGAATGGTACCCTTGGTTTGGGTTTTGCATGATTGATCGATCATTGTGTTGGCATTGAGGGACCCTTACATTTTTGGCAATCGAAAAAATGTTTTTGTTTTTTTTAATAAATCGATACATTTTCACCGGTATTTATTTAGTATGGGGGTGGCCAATAGTGGCCATCAACCATGAGAAGAAGTTATCGTTTACTTTTTATTAGCCCATCAAGCGACTCACGACACCCTCTCACAATGCCCCGTCTTTGTCTCAGTTGTTGAGGGAACGAGAACAAAATCTTGTTCATAAAAAGTCGTCATGCCGACAGCCGATGTCGATCCATCCATTCACTTCACATTCCATTCCCGTCAAGTCACGTCAGATGCAGTGTGTGCTGTGAACTGTGCAGGTTCTATTTTTCTATTTAGTCTCAATTAGTAAAAGCAAGGGACAACTGATACTTATAACTTAATTTAAAGTCTCTTAAAAGCGACTACCACTCCCATCTCATGGGAATTTATAATTTTCATTAGTTAATTTTAATTGTTGTTCGAGAAGGAGTTGATAATTTGACATCAGAATAAGTTGGGAGATGGAGGATAAGAAGGACAAGGTGGTGAAGGAGGCATCAACGAGGGATATGGAGGGGTTGGCGGTCACTCCCCCTGTAGATGGATTAAGAAGGTCAAGCAGATTGCGTAACCTCCCCCCTCCTCCCCCACCACAGGCTAAGAGTGAAGTTGGGGGGAGCAGTGCCAGGAAACGACCCAGTCCACCTGAGCAGGAAAATGGGGCGGTCAGGAGGAAGCCAACTGATGAGGATGAGGTCCGTGCCCAGGTCAATGTTGTCAAGCGAGAAGGGACGGAGCAGACGGAGGTGCAGACTGATAAAATGCTCCAGGTCCAGAAACGGTCAGCTGAGCCAATCTTCCGCAAAAACGGACAAACTGCTGATGCGCCAACGGTAATTAATTACGTTTCAATATTCATTTAGTCATCTTAACTGCCCAATTCCGTGGATGTCTGTCATGGTTTTAATTTTGTTGAGTTTATTTTTCAAGGTGGAAGTTGAAGGGGTCACTGCTAAGCGAGGGGAAGCACCGGCGTCATCATCATCTTCAAGTGGGAATCCAGCCGGGAGCTCCGGGATTCAGTCATCCCAAGAAGTGGATGCACATCCCTGTCTGTGCACTGACAATGTGGTATGATAATTAGTAGATAATTAATTCTAAGACTTTAAGTATTGAAATCTGCTTAATTATGTATGTATTTCAAATGGCTAAGTGTGTCTCTATATTCCTCTTAAATGTTTAGATTTTGGATGAGATCTTCAAGCACATTATCAGGCAACCTGAGACTGGACATTATCGGGATGTGTGGAAGGACGTCCGAAATATTCGTCAAGTTTGCAAAACGTGGAGGACTTCAATCACCCGTCTTTACAGGCAGACCGGCCCCATTGCAACTTTTGATGATTACAGTCACGTGAATAACGGCACCCTCACTAAATTTCTGGATACGATGCGGCCCAGTAAAATGATCCCGGTGCAAAGCTACAAGTTTTTTGTCGGAAGCCTCCTCGGCCCCAATGGGGAGCCTGAACTGTTCAGGGAGTTCCTTGTCAAGCGCGGGCCGGAAGCTGTATCTCTGGACATAAAAATTCGGTCCACCGAGTCAGAGGAAATTATGCTGAATTTGGTGGATCTTCCCGAGTTGAACTTGGCGAAACTGACAAGGCTGAAGCTTACCATTTATGAGAACCATCAAGTCACCTTCCAAGCCAACCGGATCCCTGGGAATGTGAAACTGGTGGAACTGCTCCTGATTGCTGCGAAGAACTTGAGGGAATTCGAGTTGTCCTATCCTCCCCTGAGGCATGATGATATGCCTATTCGGGATCAGGAAGAGACCCTCATCCAGCAACTTGTTCCAGTTATTACAAAAAGACTTCCAGCCTCGGTTAAGCGATTGTTCCTGAAGGTGGAGATGGGCGAGTCCGGCTTCGATGGGTTAGCCGGGATTCAATCCAAATTGAGAGGATTTGATATCAAAGTCCCTTCCCGGATGAAGAGTAAACCCATTTGTAAGTTCCTCCAGAGCCAGGCTGCTACACTTCAACACTTTCAACTTTTGGGACACCCCATCAATGAAACCTTTGTTGGGTTTCCTATTCTGCATGAATTGGTTCAGTTGGAGATGGGCTATGGCTACGATGTCAGTATTGCGACTCCTTTTGAATTTGCGGAGATCTTCCCAAAATTGCAGCGTTTGAAAATGTGGAGCGCACCCGAGGAACCTTTTCTGGCACAGAAGCCGTTGCGATCTTTGAGACTACTTCACTTGGCGTCTTTGATGAAATCTATTGAGCCGGGTTTCTTTAAAGGGATATCCAAGTCCTTCCCTTGTCTAGCAGAACTTCACTTTGAGACGTATAGAGCGCCTAAGGAAGTGATGGGAGAACTCTTCACATATTTTGACAATCTGGAATCACTCAGCATTACTGACTTTTATTCTCCGCCCGGTTTGGAGTCGGTGTTCAGTGGAATTGCAGAATCAGAATGTTCCAGAATTGATGCGGCCCGGCGTTTCGAGAAGGAAAACATGAACGAGCTCCAGCGAGGGCCCTCACTTCTTAATCTGACCAGTGCGATACTACTAACTACTACTTAATTTAATCATCATAATTCAATGTCAATTTAATTCCCAATGAACAATATCTAATTTAGCGTTTTTAATTCTCTTGTATATCATCTAGAGCTGAGGAAACTGGTTGTAGGTAGTGGTGAGCTGCGGTTTACAGACTTCACTGCACACTTCGTTTTCTTGGAAATGGAGAGTCTTCGGGAGCTTCATTTGCCCAAAGGGAACGTGAAGGTATGGCCTTCAGGCAATTTTAAAATAATAAGATGCTTGGTTTAATTTTAAAAACCTTGGAAATGGGAATAAACTTTATCCTCCTGATCAAAACACTCTAATGGTATGATTGTATTTTAAATTCCAGTTCAGTCCCAAATACCGTGACCGTTTGGAGGTCAAGTTGGACAAGCTTGTTTTGGAGTAATAATTGGATATGGACGCAGGGAAGAGGATGGAATTTTGCAGTAATTTTTGAAGAGAGATTGTTTTGCTAACATGTAATTTTTAATTGTTATGCAGTTGGATGAATGTAATTTGCATAAATAATTTATTGTACTTCGTTGATGAAGCAGCACTAGGCTCCGGAGCGTGTAACTTTGAATTTTTAAAATCGTTTAATGAATGGATTGTGTTATACATTTGTTATTTTGTCCTAGTTAGATTAGTTTAGTAATTGTTGAATGTACGTTTCCAAATCATATCGTACCAGTAAAATGGGCCTCTGTAACTGGTTCATGGATTTTAGCACCGGTTTTTAAATTTACGAATTCAAAAACTGGCTTTTATGTCGCATCTGGAGAATTGATATGTAATGAAATGACAACAAGAAAAAAAATCAAAAAAAAATATGAGAGCTACCTGGTATCCGGCGCAATTTAGCAAGTCAATATCAATCAATATGACGTTGTCATTATCATAGCATATCCTTAAAATTTAACAATAAGTTTCTTTCCGTAATGTCGCATTTGTTGATATACATGGTTCATTTCAGTCAACTTCGACGAACAAGTTGAGGGGATTAGAATTAGAATGCTGTTTAAGTAAGGAAGATATTGAAGCAAACATGCAAAGTTTACAATCGGGATAATTTACAATGAAGTACATATTTTAGTAAGCTATGACGCATTTATATGTTCTATTGACGATCTCTTTCATCCCAGCCCGAGAATATAATTTTGTTCTGGCAAAATTACGTAATTAAAACCTTGAGGAGCAAACTCGCGCGTCAAATTAGGAAATTAAACTTTGGGGAACAGAAATAAGTAAAACGTAATAAATTTTAGGATGCCATTAAGAAGCAGACGGAAAAGTCACCTTATTGTAAGTATAAATGCCTATTTTAAAGCCCCCACACCGGATATTACATACTTAATTATGAATACTTTTTATATTAAAGTTCCATTCCTGTGTATACCGCATTTAATCGAAGTAAATATTTAGGTGCATGAAGGGAGTCCATGAAACATGAAACGAAAGTTTACCTTTAATTATATATTATTCAGTAATGCTCAATATCTAGTTTTGTATAGCTTATATCTCTATTTAAACTTACTTCGTAAATAATGCTTGCATCAATGAAGAAGTTGAACTTTGCTTGGTGCACTTATGACGATATGTAACTTGAAAGTTGAGTCATATCATCACCCTTGTCCATCTCATCTAATGGCATATGATATCATCAGCAACGTATTTTCAGTCATTCCCTGCTTCAGAGACAGATAATGAACAGGGTCAAGACCAAGCTAAGGAACTGAAAAAGAATATTGTCACGCTAGCCATATCAGCCCATTCATTGTATAATTATTTTGAATCAACTTCCCCTCATAAAATATTTTTCCTTTGTTGGTTGATTGATTTTTTTTAGATTTGGACTTACAGAAGCGACCAAAGGAAATGTCAAGGTGAAGACATTACTTCCCCGGATTCCGACAGTATCCTTGGTGATCATCTCATGTAAGACCAGATTAGCTTCTTCAAACGGGACAGCTTTCATGTTGTCCCCGTGGAGCAGCCATAGCTTCAGCTTTCTCGCCTGATTTGAAAATGACGAAAATTAATTGAGCTTAATTTATCATAAGTACTCTGTTAGCTTTAACGTTCATTTGCATAATATATTTATTTACCTTTTCACAAATATCTGCTGAGATATACAAAATAGCCCCAGTGCGAATGTAGTACAGTCCCTTGAGAATCCTATTAAACCAGTTCCTGGTCACAAATATGACATTGATTTGAAGGGAAAAGAAGACCAAGGCATGTGCCAACACCCAAGTGACTTGACTTCCTAACGCCGTATTGATCGCAGTGGAAAGCTTTTGTATGGATTGGTAGCTTTTGTAAAATCCATTCCAAGTCGTTGCCTGAAGTTTTTGCCGAGACATTCCTTGGACGAGAAGAACGATGTTTTGGTCATCATCATCCATTTCGTCCAGATCCTCCTCCTCCTGATGTAGATTTTCTTGGATTGTGTCAGAGAAGGAGCTTGCGGCAGACCAAAGGGTCAGGGCCCCAGAAAATACACATTGGTCGGTCAATGTTCCCACCAGCGCCCTCCCATAATCAGAAAGTAGCATGACCGTAGTAATGACCCAGTCCCAGGGGGTGATCTCATCCCAAGAGGGGACCGCACCGGGACCAACAGTCCCTCCAAATCCAAAACTAAGGGCAAACCGGGCTGCTGCCACCATCTCCCTCAACCACATTCCATTCGAGTCCCACATCCACACTTGGTCACTCAGGTAGTATCCCCCAATGACAATTGCGAAAACATGAAGTGAATGAATACTGAACAGAATAAAGCTAAAATATGGATGGGTTATCTTGACCTGGCTTTTCGGCAGATGAGTCTCCTCAGCAATGACATTCAGAATTTGTAGGTATTTTTCCTTATCCAGCCAGAATCGCTTCATTGTCACCACTTTGACAATGAAGCTGGTAAATGCCACCACGATGGAAAAATAGCCAGCGGGATTATTGCGAAGGACGGAGTTGTCTTCCGGAAAGGATTTGCGGACTACAGAAATGAGCCGGAAGAGAGATAGGAAGTGCAAAATTGCGCAGATAATTTGTTGGGGTTTCCAGATTTTAATTTTGAAATAGCCGGTGGGCGTGTCTTGGGCTAGTCGGAATGGGCTTCCTCCCAAATAGTACAAGAAGTCAAAGTAAATTCGAAAAAAGTTGCATAGCCTAAGTCTATTCGGGCCATGGTTTGGGATGGGAGAAAAGCCAAATTGTAATTCTATCCACTTGGCTAGTTTTGTAATGGGAAATAGCATATTTCAATTTCGAAAATAGTAATGGTATAATTGAAGACAAAGTTGCCAAAGTTGAAAAATCCTCCTCAAAGCAACTATGCAGTTGAAGTCAACTGTCGCAATTTAATCCTCATCTCATTAATTTTGATCACTTTGTAAAACTTTACAAATTATTTCGTGTTACAGTCACCTACTAATCCAAAATAATTTTCCATTAATTCAATCCTATTTTTATCAAATTGCAAACGCCTTGTTATTTTTATCTGATTAAGATTTGTGATTTGAGGGACCTCATTTTCAATAAATAACGAATGATTTGGAAGCAAATTATTCCAATTATTACAAAATATCTAATATAATCTACTACTATACAATGCTGACAAGATAAAATATCTTGAATTAATTTTCCGTGTCCACATGTATATATTTTATATGTGAAAGAGTCGGCATGTCAATATTTTCATACAACTAATATCCTGATACAAAATACAAAGAAGGCATATATCATACTCCCGTTCAGAGCTCCGACAATTCTAAGAATTTCATATTACCCCACATGTTTTAGAATGCTGTCAACATAACACCGACTACTTTTCTTTTTTAAGACATTTCCCATTAACATCTGACAATGCGAGTGCAAATCCAAAATAAACCTTTTTTTTACTTCAAATTACTTTCCGATAAGATCAAAATAGAAATGGTTTTACATAACTATCAAAAATAATGATGCCAATCGATACTTGGAAAGAATGACAGTTTCGTTTTATTTATGAAATGGTTTAGATTAAATTCCATAATATTGTGTACTTTGATATTTGAGTTTGATATGAAAAGAAAAACTGAAATAGCTTGAATTGAATTTTCAAGTCCCGACAGTCTTCAAATGACGGTAAAATCATTTACAAAAAGTTTCTGACGACAGTCTACAAAGTAACATATAAGCAAAATGCATACCCGAGAAAATGAATAGAACAAGCAGGGAACCAACACTTTACAATTTCTTCAAAGTTTACTTCGACTTAATGTACTACCTTGGTGGTAGTCCCTTCCGCTTTTCCAGGAACCCGGGCACCGGCTTCTTTGTTATCCATACATGGAGACCCCAACAAGTACTCTGTGGAACCTTGAACATTTTGTCCCTCATTCGATTTACGGAGGCCATTCGATCCACCCTCCCCAGGAATAATTCTTCACTGGTTAAAAATCCAGCCATGTATTTTGACATTGTCCTTGAGGTATTCAGCCTCATTTACAAAATGATCACATGGAAGCGATTTTGGTTGGATAAAGACAAATACCTGAGGATTCTTAATGTGATTGTTACCGCTGGAGAGGAACTTCCCAATAGGTATTTCAACATGACCCATTCCAATTTCAGTTACATCTTGTATGGCATCTCCGCATTGAAGGTGGGAGCGTATGTGATCGGAGGATACAATTTCATTTATCCTATTTGGGACTGGAGTCCCACCTGGTGATTGAGGAGGCTTGTGGCACAAGCTCGTTTTGCACTATGGATGGGTGAACCATTGGAACCTGGTGCGGCTCCAGGGTTGGATGACATATCCCATCTTGATTGGATTTTGGCAGGGTTGATGGTCCTCTCCGAATATGGAAGGTATCTTATTGGCGTATTTGCAGATCAGTGCGTCTTGGCAGCAAGTCTCACTCTTTGGGCGACTTCAAGCTCCTTTGCAGATTTAGTCGAAGACAAGGATGAGGAAGGCGATGAGGCCGAAGATGTTGATGAAGTTGAGATCATCCGAGTTCAGCCCAAGTTGTCTTGTCGACCGGCAAAGGAATGGAACGAATTATACGAAACGTTCGGGTCGCTCCGTAAACTTGCCTCGGTGGTCAACACTGCTTTGGGAAGTCAGGTCACATGGTACATGGCAGAAGCCGTGGTCTACTATTCCACTCAAATTGACGCCATAATTATTACCAGGGATTGGTATAGGAGGATCATAATTGGGATGCGATTTCTCGTTACCGGTTCCATTTTGTACATATCTGCTGAAATTTGCAAAAAGGTGAGATTACAAAATAAATGCAAGGTGGAATGACGCTGGCATGGTATGAAATGCATTTGTGTTAAGGTTCGAGTCGATTGTTTTAAATTTTAGATGGCAACTTTGAAAGTGTGGCTACTTCACAAGAACAACATGAAGGGGGTTCCCTCCCAAGAGGCAAATATAGCTTTACATGAAATTCTGATTGCCAAGGAAATTGCAGTTAGGGGCAGTAATGTCTTCGCTTTAACCTATCCTTTGTTGGCGACCGTAAGCAAATGCAAATTTAATTATCAAGGCAATATGTTTTCTTTATTTACGCAAGTGTTTTTCCTTTGTAAAATATAACATTATTAATTACAATTCATAATCAAAAAGTTTTATTTTGTTCTCCCAGTTTCTCAGCCTGGTCTTAACATTCTTTCTTATCTGCATGCATGATCCAACCCTTGATCCAGTTAATAAAGCAGCATTAAATGGTAAATATTAAGGAAGTTTGCTATTTGTATTTTGGACCCATATAGTGGGCCAGTAGGAAGCGGAAACACATTTACGAAACCTTCATTTGAAAACTCGAAGACTTCGAGTAGAAGCCGTTATGAAATTCAAGTACCTGACTCTCCACCTTTGACCTTTGACCTTTGAGATAACCTGTTCCGACCTTTACAAAATATTTATTTGCCACTAAAAACACAAACTAATAAATACTAAATCTTTTCATGTTGTGCTTAAATGTCGAAGAAATATTTGAGGACAAAAAAAACGAGGTGAAGAATTTGACGGCTGCGATTTTCTTACTAATGGTAAAATAATGTACAGTAATAAGTAATGCGAGTCAAGTTATGCATTCTCGGGAAATTTTTTCCTGATATTCACTCTCCAAAATTATGATTTCTGCAATTTCTCCACAAATTATGTTGTTTATACTTTGTGGAACTATATAGTATTTATATAGTTTTTTTGCGATATTTTTTTTAAAAAATGTTATTTTGATTTGTTTTTTTAGCGAGTATCTGACCCTACAATAATTTGTAACTGCAACATAATTGTATTCAGTTGTGGATTGGAACCAAATTTTTATAGCTTCACAAGGTGCTTCAAAAGGATTACTACTTTTTGTAAAACAAATTGTGACATTGTTTAGTGCTTTCGTTGGCTTTACAAGAATCTGACTGTAAAATGTTCAACTTTAGTAATTTCTGCTTTTTTTAACTTGAAACTTGAAACCAATAGACTGACCGCACAAAAGAAAATAACTTGCTTTCGACCAGTCGCAAGCTTATATTGATCGTGCTACTTATACAATGCATTGCCTTAATACTTCTTCATCAACCTTCATCACATCACCAGCTTTGTTCTTTTGTTGAAGATATATGGGAAACCAAACTTGACAAAAACACTTCCTAGTTCCTATATAACTTATCGGCGGCGATTTTAGCCACTCTAAATAATTAATCCAAGCCATATTATAACCACCATACCATAGCCCGTGCCACGACGTCAGTGGCGTTATAAAGATGACTGTGAATGGTCCCTTGGTGCAGCAACATTTTCTACAACTAGCTTATTCCCCTCAACAAGACAATAACAACAGAGAGACGTAGTATTTAACATGAATAATATCAAAATTTCCTTTTTTGTTCAAATAAGGATCGGTACAATGGCATCCCAGACGTTCTGGGCAAAATCCAGGGTATTAGGCGCTATCTCGATTCTACTATTATTTTTATTTCATTTCACGTCCGGGAACGGAACTTTCCCTTTTGAATTGCCCCCAGAGACCGTAATCAACATAGTCAAATCAAATTCAACCTCCCAAGCCCCATCGAACACTGATTTGGGTCATATAATTCGGGGTGAAAACGGAGCCCCATTCACCTTCACTTATTTTGACTCGTCGGAATTGGCGCTGGTATTTGACGAGGTCCCCTTCCAAACCCCGTCATTGCAAAGCATGTTTACCATAATCGGGGATGATCTTGAATTGCGACATGGTATGAAATACTTCCGCTTCTGGCGACGGTTTGGTGACAACACTCGAGTGGCTTTCATTGTCCTCACTGGAACGTTTGAAGAGACGGTTGAAGCCATTCACAAATCCGGGTTTGGGACTTCTGATCACGCCGTGTTCTTTGTGAGAGTGGAATGGCTGTCTAAGCAGGATTCGGTAATTTCCGCATTTTCAAAGAATGGCTTATTCCAGACAAGCTCGCAGCCTTTCCACGCTCACATCATATTCTTTCCCGAGTCCCCCCAAGTTGGGATTCACTGTTACTTTTGTCCCGATGAGAATTTGCACTTGGTGCCAGATGGCTCATTATCTAAGGTGGAGACTCTCTCCAAGGAGTTGAATAGTCAGGGATATGGCCACCTTCTAACATCTTTGGGATACTTGGCTGGGGCGACAACGGTTGAATTATGTCTCCAATTTAGCGACAGGTCGAGGTCAGTGTTCTACGCCACAGTGTTGTCATGTGACACCCTGAACCTGATGGGGATCGGGATCCTCTCAGGAAGACTAAATGTCACGGTGATGATAAAGGACTTGGATATTCCACCATCCCAAAAGGCAGGTCTGCATTGGTTCCTCTCGGCAACAACTTTTGAAAGTAGCGTGACCCGCATCCCAAACTACTTTGCAATCCGTCGCGGATCCTACGTGATCATTTCTGAGTTGCCATTTAACGTAATATCCTGCCTTGATATTGAGAAGCTCAGTCAGTATGACTTGAGTGTGCTGACAGTCGTCTCTTGGCAAGCCTGGCTTGGCCTCATAGGTCTGATATTAATGTTCTCATTCTTCTACAAAAATATATTCTCAGGATTGGATGTTCTCTGGATTGTCATTGGGATTGGGATGCAGGGTTGTCATGATAGGAAGGTGAGTTGGTTGTATCTCCCGATGGTGACCATACTTGCTGGGGTATATTCGGGACATTTCAATACGAGTGCAATTAAACTAACTAGTTTCCCTGAGCTCAGGGATCTGCTGTTGGACAAGTTCCAAATACCCCTGTTCGGCGTTGGGGACCGTATCGTACATCTGACAGACATTTTGTTCCAGTTTGACTATCTGATCCCGTACAACATAGTCAGTAATATCAGAAGGGGTCTGGGGGACAATGTCAACATTTCTACCATATTTCGTCCAAACCCCAAGTGGAACGACAGTGTTGGGGAAGTGGTAAGGGAAATGGCTGAAGAGAAGATGCTGGTCTTTGGGATGACAATGGATGAGATGAGGATGGCTCTGGGAGCTGGCATGAAGTATGTGGAGGATCAGTTCCTTTGCAAGTTGTTGGATATGCGAGAGCTTCTCGCTATGAGCCCACATGTTGGGGTACGGTTCCATCACTACATGTCTGCTGAGTTCAGTGATGCCCTTCGCTATTATGTGGAGAGTGGGATAAATGGTTTTCTGGAGGGATTCAGGATGTCCTCCGGATATGCCAAATTGGCAAGGCAAGTTGTAATTGAGGAGGCTGAAGGGGTTTCCAAGTTTGAGGCAATTGGATTGAAATCCGTTTTGGGATTGGCTGCTGCAGCCCATGTGGGGATTTGTGCTGTTGCACTCACATTTTGGTTTTCGGGATGGATCTGGATTGTGCTTGTCCATGCAGCAAAGATAATTAAACTTGTGGTTAGGATAGTTGTCAAAAGATTGCGTAATTATGTGAGCTATTTGATTGCTGCTAAATGTAGTTGGTATTGTAATAGACGTCGTCGAGTTGACGTTTCTTGGTGAGAATGTACTTGTACTAGTTGGTTAGTTATATGTAAACTTAAGTAAGTCAAATAATATTAAGCTTGTGATGGAGAAATCCTACCCTTAGATTAATTTAAAAACTGCACTTACAAACATTTTAAATTTAATTTGTCAATGTAGATAGCGTGCGGGTTATCGTTGTGGCATATTATGCAAATTATATTCTTTAGCCTGCAAATATTTTACTTGTTAATCGACATGATATATATTTTACAAAACACAACAATTTCATGCATCAAGCATATTTAATCAATAAGTCAATATTTAGGAATCTGTATCATAGGCGCAGCAACGTAATTTTTCCAGTGTGTACATTTTGACGAAAGTCGTGATTTTGGCCCTTAAAATAGCTTAAATTGCCATTTTTTGGTAATTTCCCTTCATTTTCAGGGTGTACACCAATTTTCAGGGTGGATATTGTACACCCTGTCCGTTCTATTGCGACGCCTATGATCTGTATTAACATTAAATGACATAAATATCTGCATATATGATAAGAATATTAAAATGTAATCAATATGTAAACTAATTAATTCTAATCTGGGTTGAAAGTTGTTCTGTCATCATCATTTCACCCCATCATTTGTTGTTATATTACACCTTCGGCAACTTACAATTAGGTATATTCTATCATCCCATGCTTCAGAGACAGATAATGAACAGGGTCAAGACCAAGCTGAGGAACTGAAAATGAAATGAGTTGGAAGGTGTCATGTTAGATACATAATACTAAAATATTTCGCAAATTAGCAAGAATATATGTACATAAGTTTGGATGTATCATGGAACATACGGAAGCCACCAAAGGAAATGTCAAGGTGAAGGCGTTGCTTCCTCTAATGCCGATGGTATCCCTTGCAATCATTTCATGCAAGACTAGATTTGCTTCCTCAAATGGAACGGCTTTCATGTTGTCCTCGTGGATCAGCCAGAGCTTGAGTGATCGCATCTGGAATATGTTAAATTATAAGCAGATGGGTAATGAATTTAAGCCTGTGTAGCCATTGCCATTTTTACATCTACCTTTTTACAAATATCAGCAGAAAAATTAAGGATTGCCGCAGTCCGTAGGTAGAACGACCCTCGAATTATCCTAATGTACCAATTCCGGGTAAGGAACACGACATTGATTTGTAATGAGAAGTAGACCAGCGCATATGCCATGATCCACGTTACCTGGCTGCCAAAAGCGTGATTGATCGCTGTGGATAGCTTTTGAATGGATTGGTAGCTTTTATAAAATTCATTCCAGGTTGAAGCTTGGCTTTGCTGCCGGGAGCTAGGTCCTGTCACATGGATGACTTTATGAATGATATCGTCCTCATCTTCCATATTATTATTCTTGCCCTGTTGAATGGTCTCATCAGTGCCCTCGGAAAATGAGCTTGCCGTCGCCCAAAGTGTCAAGGCCCCGGCAAAGACGCATTGGTCGGCAAACAAGCCAACAACGGATCTCTCAAAATCGGAGAGAATCATAAGCAAAGTCATAAATCCGTCCCAGGCGGTGACGTCGTCCAAATTTGGAATCATATCTGGGGTCGCACGCTCTCCAAATCCAATTGCAAACCGTGCTTGGGCCATTTTCTCCTTTATCCAGGATCCATCTGAGCCCCAAGACCAAACCTGGTTGGAAAGGTAGTAGCCCCCAAGGACCCTCACAAAGACATCCAGCGTGTGGACGCTGTACATAATGTAGCCAAAATATGCATGGCTTATCTTGATCTTCCTGTTGGGTAGATGAGACTCTTCGACAATGACATTCAGAACGTCACGATATTTCTCCTTGTCAAACCAGAACCTCTTCATTGTTACCACTTTGACAAAGAAGCTAACGAGCCCAAGGACTATTGAAAAGTATCCATCCTCTGGGAATGACTTTCGAATTACTGAGGTTAGTCGAATGAAAGATAAAATATGCAAAGCTGCGCAGACAACCTGCTGGGGCCTCCAAGTCGGAATTTGGTAGTACCCCGTGGTGGTGTCCAAAATTAGATGGAATGGCGCCCCACCAAGGTAGTACATGAAGTCAAAGTAGATTAGAAAAAAGTTGCAAAGCTCAAGCCTGTTCAACTTTTTATTCCGGATTGATGCAGGGGAGTCCATGGACTTGAGCCAGTTGCTCAATTAGTAATGGCAATGGGAACTGCATGTTCCCAACTTCTGCTTCCAATGTGAGGCTATGTATATATTTTTTTAGTAATTTCAAAATGGATGAAATTAGTGAGCCCAGCCAGGGAACTAAATGATGAAGTTCATCAAATAAACTATCTCGGAGCAGTTTGTAATGAGCGAATATGTTCCTAAATCAGACTTGAATTTTTTTTATCTGATTAATTTTCTCTAATAACCTCATTATAGTAATGCTGAGGATGACGAGGAGATATAATTAAATTATTTCCATTTATCAGATTACATACGTCATTCCCCCACTTATAAAGGAATTGGGCGAATCCACAAATGCCCCTGACCGGTGTATTTACCAAAAAGTAAAGATTATTTTTTTCTTCAAATTCACGAGAAATTAATTTATTACATTTTCTCATTTGAAATTGTTGTAATACATTCTTCAAAACAAGGTTGGCTGCTTTTACTAAATTTTGACATGGGTCAATTTAGATAATAAACTTCAGATAATATTCCAAAGCACTCTGTGTAATTACTTCCATGATAATGCCATTTAGTACTGTTTTAAGCTTTACGCAAAAGATGACACGATGAGCCTTATATATTGCCTTTTCAAATAGCATACCCATCCAGCAGCCTAGCCGACTTCATAAGCTTGGTTAAATTTTTTTCATTACAGGTACCTGAAAGGATTTTTTTTTTGGATATGATACGTATCCGAACATTAATTATTTGATATTATTTATTATATTATAGAAACTAGACATAAGGAGGTATGAGTAAACCGGAAAAAGTTTTCCAACGACAAGAGCTGCCCGATTTACTTTGTATCTGTTTATGCAACGCCGACATTCTTACCTCAATTTCAGTCTAGTTTAGGTTTCAGCTACGGTTAGAAATTTAAAACTGGGCACTGGATGTGACCGGAAACTGCAGTTAGTAATCGTTTAGCAACCATGTATATGCGGTATAAATTGCGGTAAAAATTAGAAAATAGGAAATAGACTTGTAATAAAAATCTGACAAAAACTGCCACGGTAACCTATCCTGCATGGAAATTGGTACCCGGCACAAGCTGAGCACAACACTTAACGCATTTGCAAATTTACGGCAGCCATACCGACCGCACGGGCACTTCCTGATAGCTTATTCATATTGATATATAACCACAAAAAATAGTTTATGTAAAATATTGACTGGTTCCGGATTTTCCCTTTTATTTAAGAGCTAAATATTTCAGGTAGATATTCCAGCTCAAATATGTAAGTGATAGACACGACATGAAGGTTTCCCTTGTTCCTATCCATCAGAAGATAATTCTGCAGGTGTTCAAAATCCATATCAGGACAGAACAGTAGCAATCCGTTCGTTCAATTTGGCTTGTGTGCAATTACAATTCGATAAAACTATTCAGAGATAAATACAAAGCTTCATCCTATACAGCAACATATTTAGCACAAAAACAATTAGATTTTAATTTTCCGACGGCACAATGTCACCCGCAATATTCTTTACGTTCTGGGAAAAATTCCCTTCAAAGCTGTGCACATATATGTTACTATTGTTCTCAACGGTTATGACCACATTTGGGAATAACTTCCCAGTTGCTATTGAAGAAAGCTCCATCATAAATATAGTCAGGTCAAGTTCATCGGTTCAAGTTTTTCCAGCCACGGATTGGGGTCATGTGGTTCCCACCCAGGATGGAAACGGATCCCCGTTCACTTTTACTTACTTCGAGTCCTCATCATTGGATTTGGTGTTTGATGAGGTATCCTTCCAAACCCCGACAATGCTAAATATATTCACCCGAATCGGGGAAGATTTGGAGTTGAGGCACAATCGAAAGTATTTGCGCTTCTGGCGCCGGTTTGGTGACAACACTCGAGTTGTTTTCCTTCTCCTCACCGGAACATTTGACGAGACTGTTGGGGCCATTCACAAATCCGGATTCGGGACTTCAGACAATGCCATCTTCCTCGTCAGGGTGGAAAGGGTTTCCAGGGAGGAGCCACTTATCTCTGCCTTTTCCAAAGATGGGTTATTTCTGACGAGCTCCGAATCATTTCATGCTGCCATCCTATTCTACTCCGAAACCTTCGGAACACAAGGGTCCCAAGTGGGGATCCACTGTTACTTTTGTCCCGATCAAAATCTACACCTGGTCAACCCTGGTTACTTGCCATTGGCCATATCTTATTCAAAGAAGCTAAATGGGCAAGGATATGGGCGACTGCTCACGTTGGGAATGGGCACTGATGGAGCAAATGGGGAATATTGTCTCCAAATTCCCGAGAGGGAAATGTCCAAATTCCACGCCAAAGCCGCATCCTGTTCCACCGCAAACTTTATAAGTGTTGGGATTATTTCGGCAAGTCTCAACATAACAGCGGTGGTCTATAATTCCGCCATCCCGCCATCGGAACTCGTAGGCCTGTACTGGTTCCTCTCAGCAACGGTGTATGAAAGCTTCATATCAAATATTCCAAATTACTTTGCAGTCCGGCGGGGCTCCTATGTGATCATCGAGGAGTGGCCCTGGAACCTAATTTCTTGCATTGATGTTGAGCAACTCAGCCAATATGATTATACTGTACTGACCGTCGTCTCCCGGCAAGTGTGGATCTGCTTCATAATCCTGATTTTGATCATCTCATTTTTCTACAAAAACGTGGGCCATGGATTGGATCTGCTGCTGCCTGTCATGGGGATGCCAATGTGCCTCCACCATGATAGGAAGGTAATTGGGCTGTATCTGTTGA
>JAQIXQ010001001.1:0-18369 GCA_034700485.1 Pseudosinella alba
CACATGTGCTTCTGTTTTGATTTTTTGACCAAACCTCATCTCATCTCACAAATGTAAACAAAGATGCTGAGTTATATATTTAGTAGATATTATAAATTCTATAAATATTAATAGCATTTTGTTGATGGGCACCCATTAATCCCGGGTTATATATTATTGCACACCCAACTAGCATAACCCATTGCCATAACTGAATATTATGTGGAATGTGAAATGTTTCGATGAAGCATAAATATTATGGATGCAATTAATTGTCGTAATTACCCATTATCAAGCTAAATAAGCAATTAAAAAAAACCTTTTGTGTCGTCAGCTCACAATATGTACCACTGAAGCCTGAAGCATTAGTTAAATTGAGAGAGTGACAGCAGCCGAGCAGTTTAAAATTAGAGTTGGAGCTGTAAATATGTATTTGCTCTCAGAAATCAAGACATGTTTTCAGTGAGTTAATTGGAATTATCTTAATCACAACGCATGTGCTATTTTGTTATAAAGTAAGGCGCCAGAAAGATTAGGAGAGTGCTCAGTTTATTGTTAACCTGTTTATCCTGTTGAAGTACGAATGTCATGACAGGATAGATGATAAAAATTGTGATGAAGTTAAGCATTAATAATTAATTGACTAAAGACTTACGAAAAAAAAGTATCGGTATTCTATTCTGTTCTGTGTGAATTATTGAAAACTGTTGGACGAGTGATCGCTAATATAGATTGGTTTTATGTTAATTTGTTTTATATAAAAATTGTTACTTGCAGCCCCGTAGCGTCGTTTTGTTCGGCCTCTTGCAATATTGCAAAGTTCGGCCTCTTGCAAGATTGCAAAGTCCGGCCTCTTAGGTTTTACAGTACTCATTCAATTTCGTGGGATTGACGTAGTAATGACTGTTGTAATCAATATATGAGTACTGCCGTATTTGCTATTTACTATTTTGCAATCACCCAATTATTTTAGTAAGGTTATTTTGAACATGTCAACTGAATTCATTCTTCATGTAGTAGTAGTACCAATAAACAAGATATAGAATTGAGCATTTTGGCAAAATCTATGAAAAATCGTGCAATTCTTTGTCATAATCAAGAACACGTTAACTTTGCAAATTTAGAGCAAATTCTTCAATATGTTTCCAATTTGGCAGAACATTTAAGCAATTTGAGCCAAATTGAAAAAATTCAAACTTAGGGCAAAATTCAGAGAAAGTGAGATTCTAAGAAAAAAGTTAGCGTTCTAATAAAATTTGACAGTTTATCCTCCAGAGTTCACGAAAAGTTAGCTAGCGCTCTAAACACAAAATCAACAAAAGTTCCAAATTTGACAATTTTAGTGCAAACAATAAAAACGTTTGCAGTTTTTAGACAAAATTACGAGTATTTTAAGCAGTTTCAGAACAGCAAAAGAAAAATTGTGCACAAAAATCTGAAAAATGCTCCACAGGAAATATGATTCTTGATAGAAAATATAGATGGGATAAAGTGGACAATGGCTGGTAAGGACTTCTGCATTTTCTCTTTTGAGATAATGCCATTGACCTAAGAGGCCGGCGACCTCTGTTGCAACATGCCCTTTAAGCTGCTTATTACAATGGCCTACTCATTGTTCTATAAGGTGAGTTTTGCCATTTACAACAAAACCCAGATTGTTAACTGAAATACATACGCTTTTATCATATGTTCAACTGAAGCAGACTAATTGTGAATAAAATGACAATTTTGAAATTGTTTATTTTCATAACGAGTATATTGTTTTTCTGTTCGGCCAAGGCGACGGCTCGGCGCCTTTGCGGTCCGGCCTGTTGCGCCTGCGCCTGCAATAGCTCGCAATACCCTCGCTACGGTACTGAACTGTACTATCAGTCAAGGAAAAAAGTGAAAATTTTATTAAGTCTCTTCTCACCCTGCTCCATATGAATATAGCTTCTCTCTCAACATGAAAGCCAAGCCAATCTGAATGCGATCTGTGTGAGCTCTCTCGGTTATGCACGTGGCTTTCGTCTATGTGTGTGTAACCCTCTTCCGGCCTCTTGTCCATGATTGGTTGTGGAGATAGGATGAGCTAGAGGTAGTCCAATTTGTGATGATGAGTGTCTTGAATCATCGCTGATGGTGATGATGATGATGGCGAGGGGCATCGAAAGTTGCTGATATTCAAACAGTAAAGTAATCTGAAACTCTGTTTTTTTTTCTGATTTGTAATGATTTGATAGTGATTCCTACATTTAATAAAACCCAATGTCTTTGTTTTACTCCTTCCAGTTGAATAAGCTCATTCTCCCTGGAAAGTATAAAACGGATACCGGTTTGGTTTGTTAGATTACTGTTTTACAGTTGATTTGATCGTGATGCATATCTCTTCCTAATTTCGTTTTTTTTTGTTCTTAACAGGCTCCTGTTTTTAGATGTAGAGAAATGAAATGGGTCGAACATTTTTACTATTTTTTGTAAATGTTTTTGTGGTGCTCTTCTAAGGAGCTTGCAAATGATAATCCTGTGCTAAAAGACCTTCAGTTCAATGGAACCAACGTTAGCTAAATTTTCTTTACGGTGCATGCTTTGCAACTTGTACGGTTCCAGTAATCAGTGACAACTTACAACAGTCATCCGAAGATGAGCTTGTGCTCATACTCATGCTACTAGGTATGAATCGACTGTGGTCATATCTAGTTTTGTGCATATATTACGTCAGCTTCAGTTTGAACAAAATGCATATTTATGTATTGGTGATGGGTGATCATGCGCTAGGATTGTTAGCTATATGAAAGGAGAGCGCATTTTATGATAGGGTATTAAATTTCCTTTATTTTTTACAGTGTACCATGCTAAACGGAGAAGTTGAAGGTCCATAGGAAAGGGTCATAAATAATAGCCTACAACTAATTGCATGCATTTTATCGGCAAATATTCCGGAATCATTTTTTATGTTGTACGTCACTAGGTTGTGCTCCGGATGATGAATCAGACTCAGGTGAGGATGAAGGTTAAAAATGAAATGATAAGCAATATATGCAATGTTGCTAATGTGCTCTTACTTTTCACCAAAACATAAGAAATGCTTGACGGGGGTCAATTAGGCAGATCAACTGCAAGATAAAAAAGCAAAGAACTTATTTCATTTAGTCTTGTCTTACTTCCAGCACCATTTTTTCCAGAATGACTTCCCAGTTAACTTCTGAAACATGCAAACCGGAGGAGTACGTCGAAATGGGGAATACACTGCCATTCATGTGCGGAGAAGAGACATGGACATGGACAAGAGCTTCTGTTTGAATGAGGTTGAATTGCGAGAATTGGCTGGCACATAATTGCCTTGCTTGGTGAAATAGCATATAGCTTGTTGGGCTAATTGCTCAGCACGACTTGCAATTAGCAAAGTGAGTTGGAAAAAATGGGAATGAGAAGCCCTCTGCCTTTTCCAATGTCCCCATCAAGGTAGCAGAATTCTGCTGCTCGGAAAATTAGTCAAAAGAGTGGTCTCGTTAATCTCGTTAGCTCCCTTTCCCCTGCCATGCCGCATGTATATCCATCTCATGAAAAAAAATCGTGGTTTTCAATAAAACCTTTTAAAAAATGATTCATTGTCAAAAAATTTAAACATTGTTGTTAATCAGTTTTCTGGCTTATACAAAAAAAATCCAGCCATTTGTATTAATGCATGGGGTTTGCAGCCTCCTCTCTTCCAAGAAGAAATCATAAAATCTTGTAAATTACTAACTATAATTTCTATTACTAATTACTAATTATAGGCTCAACTTTTTTCCCATTTGAAATTAGAATCTTGAGAGATTTGTTGATATTATTAATGAACAGATCCCGAGTAAAAAAATGATTCCATACTTAAGCCAGCCACTTTCCCTACATATTTTTTTACAAAATGGACTGACAATGAGTAATTTTGCTAATCACATACAATTATTAAATTAGACTGGAAATACACTCAACATCTCCATTGTAAAAATATATCATAATAATGCTATAGGATATTGACTTGTGGTAACTGCTTGCATCAGCTATCACGAGATAAGAACCTTTTCATGGAAGTTTACTTTTTATCGAAACCAGATGTGGTGCAACAAATATATTAGGATTTTTAATACTGGTATGGCAAACCAAATATTTTTGCTATCACTATTTTTTAGAAGATCGTAAATGTCCCTTATCTTTCCATTATCGTGTTTGCAAAGGATGTTATGAGCAATGCTAAAGTCATTTCGTACGTATTTTATATTCTTCTTTTTAAAAGAACTCGCGACTAGAGATATCATACGATGAATGTACTTATAAGACAGAGTGTGATTCACCAGCAAAGGGAAAATAAATGTACAAATATGAGTTGGATAATTGTCTGGGGATGAGTGAGGAGAGTCCAATGACAAGGCTGGCCATAGAGATTGTCTATTTTGACGTTAGCGACACTAACGTACGATTGGTGATATGCAGAGTGGTATTGTTTATATCTTTAAGTGTTAATGCCATGTCACTCATTTCATGCTCGGAATTCTACTTCTTATTTGGAGCAAGACCCAGACTGTCTCGTGACTTGAGCTCGAACAACAAAGCTAATGTGATCATGACTGGATTAATTACATATAAAAGTATTTTTATCGGGGCATGCTAATACCTAATTGAATGCGTGACTTACAAGGTGTCTAAACTGTATAATGGATTTATATGGAAATGAAGCCCCCTTTTGGCATTTTTAACTCTGTTTGAGTAAGTTGTTGAAAGTGACAAAGAAAACTCACAAGTTGTTTTTAGAGTTGTTTGAAAGAATAAATGATATGCTTAAATATATATGGCTGCTATCAGCATGAATGAAACAAGGAGGCTGACGTTCTTGATGGAGATGGTGCTGATGATATTGAGCATGAGCTGGTGGTGGTCTTCTGGTGTATTCGCTACGCAGAATACAGTTAAGAGTGGCAGATGGGGAGATGAACGTCATTTACAACCTGGAAGCCTGTATGCTCTTGAAAAGAATTTACAACTTGGGTGAGACTATTGTTGAGGGGTGGTTGGATGCAAAAACGGAATGAGACTTTCATTCAGTCCAAATAAAAAAAAATTGTTGTTTTGTCTCACGTCAATCCAAATCCTGCCCTAACCGTAACTGACTTGAGGGTGTTCAAATAATACATTCCAGTGAAATTCCATCATAATCGCACTTTTGGGAAATTTGCGTGATCGAAGGGGCGACGTGAAACAAGAAGTATGACAGGACTGACTGGAATAGTTTCAATATTTTTTTTGTTATCTCTCCTTCAAGTACAAATCTCAAATCCATATCTTGAATGAGTTGAAGGAGTAACCCACGGACAAATGAGCATAATTAATGCAAATGCACTTCAATATGGACAGTAAATGATGATGTCGACGATGGGGATGACTGGACGTGTTCATCTCAGCACCATCATTTTTCAATATATAAATTCATCATAGCGTCCTCCAAGCTCCAAGCAAAGCCGGTGTTATTTTATGGACGGGATCCCAAGTCAAGAAAGAGTCAGTTTTAAGAAGAGGAATACGGATTTTTTTGTTGCCTTTTTTATCTTACTTTTCTTAAAGGATATAGTATCAAGTTTCATTCCATACCAATTTGGTAGCCTTGCACACTGGAGTAGTACTTTTGTTTTTTTTTATGCAATGGAATGCAGGCCCGTCGTCAGACCAATATTTCCCCTCATAAGTATTCGTGTATAGCAAAACCAAAAAGTGTAAATGGAACATTACATACACTGATGAAAGTGATGAATATGGCATATGAACAGAGCATAAAAATATTGGAACAGAAGAAGGAAAAAAGGGATCTCACCCAGGATGGTTATGATGTGACGTTTCTCCCACGTGGAGTGGAGGTTTTTTTGGTTCCTTCTTGTTCAGAGATTCTAGCTGGGGACTTTACATCCCTTTTCCCCAAAAAATGTACAGCATTTATTTGAAAATTAAAATTTAGCTAATGGGACGATTTAAGAAATGACCTTCCCCAAAATATATCCTATTGTCTTTATATAAAACTTTATGTAAAAGAGCTAATTACCAATTTCAAAATTGTTTCATCGCAGCTTTACGTGAGCTCATATTAATATGTCAATTCCAACCTGTAAGTGTCGACTCTGTGTATCTTATATCAGATTTTTATAAAAGCAGGGGCATGAGAAGTCATAAGATGAGTGCAAAATGACGAAGGGAGAATCAGCATATCATATCATTAGGTAAGGCAAAAAGTAAAGAACAAGTATAGGCAAGAGTGGAAAATCTTCCATGAGCTGGACACCACTCCGCCGGTAGGAAGTCAAACTTTATCAAAAACATTATGTACTTAGAATGGGCAAGTCTGCATTTTTTTTTCTTGCCCTTCCCTTCCACCAGCGTGGCTAGTAGACTAGGGAAGGTGTTCTCTCTGGGATGGAGAATTAACTGTGAGCCAGAAAAAAGGGAACATGAATGGGAGATGGTCGGTTGATGATGATGATCATCATCATCATACCAAAAATTCTTTTGGAAAATATCAGAAGCTAAAGAACCCGGTGCAGTGGCACAATACACATGGAAAAGTGTCTAGCTTTACGTTTACGATATGGAGGGTTGCATTTCCTTCTTTCTTTATGTGAGGACATTCTCGGAAGGGAGCTTATCTGCTTCTTGTTGGGAGGGAGATCCATATTCCCATGTGCTCGTACAATAATTTTTTTAAGCGTGAAATGGCTAATAGTAAGTCTTTTCTACTGGGGTGTAGTAGTTGTAAAAGTGTTTACTTTTATGATTGAGGGATTTATATGGATTGTCTTGTCTCAACGTAAATTCGTTTCACCCATTTCCATCTCACCTTAATTTTCATTACAGGTGAAGTAACTTATAGTACTGATTATGAGATTGAGTCAAAAATGAAGATTATGAATGATATTATTGATATTGAACATGTTAATAACACCTCAATCAAAATCTACAAGAGTATGTATCGATTTTTTTAAAGATTTTTTTGGAGCTCAATAAAATAGTTTTGCCAGTCAGTTTGCAAGTCAGTTTGAGTAAAGAATAGACGCGGAGAAAAGGAACAAACCAAGAGACACGACGGCCTCTGGATGATGAACATATCATGAGTTTTGAGTTGAAATATTTATATTTAAAAAAATGACATTTATTTCTCACCTTCTTGTGGCCCCAGCTCAACCAATTCCATTTTCCAGGAGTCGTTGATATCCATTTCCTTGTTGTTCAGGTGCCCCTCGTAACAACGTTAAAACTATCCTGCTTAACTGGGGAAGCACTCCTTATGCACACTTTTGAAAAATCCTTTCACATATGCATTTCCTTACACACTCACACTCCTTTCACTTACACAGCCTCCGACTGACTGACTGGAACGTTCTCAATATTGTTATTTTTGATTTTTTATGTCTTCTCTTCAAAGAAAAACAAAGATCCATGCCATACATCTTGACTGGGCTGATCGTGTAGCCCACTGACTACAACGGGGATAACACAATTCAATAATGCAATGGTGGATGATGATGCAGTTGATGGGTTTGGGATGACGTATAGTGATCGCCACCGAGTTCATCTCATCATCATTTTTTCTATATACAGATTTATCATGGCATATACGCCACGGTGTTATTTTACGGTTAGGGTTGGTCGCAAGTCAAGCAAGAGTCATTTTTCGGAAGAGAGACACCGGTGATCTTGTTTTACTCATCTTATTTTGCGTTTTTTTATTCATGCACAGGTCAAGTTTTATAGTATTTTTTGTCTAGTTCCATTCCATGTCACACAAAGTTGGCAATGTTGCATTAGGCTCCTCTTAGATCAAATGTAACAATTAACGTGTTTAATGCAGATTATATTGATGATGGATGAGTAATGATTATGATACGGTAAACGTAGGGCCATGTGGACACCAGTAAGGGAAGGAATCGATAATTAATATAGTCCAATAAACAATTGTTTTGTCTGGGAGCTTCATTTTACTACAATTTTGAGTGATAATTTGAATTCCAGTCATATTTCACAAAAATTGAGGAGGATTGTGTAAAAAAAATCATCATCATCATCATTGAAAGGTTGAACGTCTGGGAGAAAAAAGGTTGGGGATGGTTGGGAATGGGCTGAGCGGATGAAGAGGGTGAATGGGATGATGATGAGGATGAGGATGGGATGGCGATAATTGGGGTTATATAGCCATGGAATGAGTAAAGGGAGAGAAGGCCTTTCAACTATCAACTTGAAAGTCTCTTTGCGTACGCAGGCACAAGCAGCATGTGCTCATTCTAGTAGCAACAGCCACTTGACTAGGTATATAATTTATAACAAATTAAAATCAACAGGTTCTGTATGTACATAATTTAATAATCTCATTTAACAATGAGAGTAGTGTCGCTTCGCTCATTTATCATCTTACTTTCTATCTGCTCCACTAACTCTAAGTTCCAGGATTATCTGCTATCAGCATTTATAGCCATTTCGGATGCCTGTTGAGCAGTTGGTATACGTAGCAAAGTAACTGTAAAACACTCACAATTAAAAAAATCTTTTCACTAAATATATTTTCTATCCAGATCCAAAACTGCTCACTTGCACAACCTTCTACTCATAATTAGTAATGGCTAGCTGGAAACTGTCAGTTTTTTTCCCTTTTATATTTTATCTCGGAAAAGAAAAAAAGAAAAATATGCACATGCCATATCTAGATTGAGTTCCAAGGTTAAATCTATGGCATTAATGGACAAAATACATTCCAAATAATGGTTATTAAATGAGTATTTGCCTATAAAATTGGTAATCTGTTTATTTAATGAAAGACAATCAGGAATCAGATTTAGGAAATGAAATTAAAAGAAGTCGGTGTTAATTTTGTCGACATTTGACGGCATGGATGAAGATGATGTTCAACTTTGGTGTGGATGAAGCATAAGGAAAAAGATGGTTTGTAAATTTAAACAAAAAGATGAATTATTAAGATGAGTTTGGGAAGTTTTTTTTTAGCATTTCCGAGAGTAAAATCGAGCTAAAAAATGTAATTGCTGACGAAAAATTGAAATTGTTTTAGACTGTTTTTTTAAGAGATTTTTTTCTTTGATGTTACCAACAAATTTTACAAATTAAGCAAAGATAAAAAAAGAGACTATAAGATGGTGTAGAGCTTTTCCAAGATGAAAGATGCTTTACATATATTATTGATTTTTTGTCTACATTAGCATATTTGGCCATTTAAATATAGTGTATGTGTAATGCCAAAATTTTAGTTCATACAAGATAATGATTAAACATAAATTGAGTTTGGGAGAGACTAAAATTCTCGCACATTTTCAATAGTGTTGTGATTATACTATTATGACCGCTAAAAGTTGGAAAGCTAGCAATCATAGCTGAGTTTTCCTTTTGACTTCAAATTGTCTCCAGGTGAGGGAAAACAAGTTATCAATGCTATCATGCAAGAAAAATCTCTTGGTAACTACTTGTCAAATGGAGACATGGGAGGAGTTGTAATTTTTATGAGGAGATTATTTAGTAGCATTTCAGATGGTCATTAGTCATTATTCATTATAATAGGAATAGCTCCTTTGCGCAAAAAAATCGTCTTCTTAATTTCCTTTCTGTCTTAATTTCAAGCTTACCTACAACCATCCCTGTCTTGTAGTGTAAGTACATTTAGTTAAATATTTAATATGAATGTAGCACATGCATTATTATGCATGTCAGGAACTACTTTAGCAGGCATAAGAAATGCTTAAATGAATAAATGAATAAATATAAATATACTTAACTATTCATTGGAATCGTATGAACTTTGGTTTCAAATCAATAGTTCAATTAAGTTTATTTTATTGTATTCATCATCAGTTAAGTAGTTTCTAATTACTGAGTAGCTTAAGGAAATTACAATCATATATAAAATCCACAATATGTTTATTCAGTTATCACTAATCGTTCCGAATGAAATAAGCATTTAATATGTCGCAACTGGGCAAACGGGTATTGATCATTGTTTACAATGATAACATTTTTTATTTACGGCATGCAGTCCGGAATGTGGTAAGTGTTAAGTACGGCTGCATACAAAGACTTTGTAAAAAGAAATGATTTGGAAAAGTGTCAATCACAATCACACGCATCTTTAGCCCATTTGCACTCGCTCAAAATTCTAGCTTGGGACAAAGCAGGGAATGTCAATTTTTTTTTCCTGAAGCTAAATAGCTCTGCCCTAATTCTATGTACTCTCCTGTTTGATAGCATTATCTATTTTATGGAAGGGTTGTCCCTTATAATACCCATCCAGCAATATTAAAATTTCTCCACATAGTTGTTTTCAAGTTCAGTATATATTTATACATGTTACATGCGTCATTGCATGAATCATCCGCATTTATATTTCTATATCACTTGACCACTGACCAAGTGAACTAGATTAGGATAGGAAGAATCCAGGTTAAGTTCAGTCGATCAAATCCTGCCGTATACTAAAGTTGATCAGTGCTGCTCCTAATAAAATTTCTACGTCTATTTAATTTTTTTAACCTGCTTTTGGTACGCGTATCCAGTTCAATTATAGTTTAGACAAATACAATTTAATTTTTTTAAATGCAATAAAGTGTGTTTTACCAGATAGATTGAAGTAGCAGTTAGCATACACCATTACCAACTGTTCTGTGAATGCTAATTTGAAATAATAAATCAGAAGTCATAGCATTGTGTTCGCTTCCCCTTTCCAGCGCTAGCTGGGGTGGGGGTGGGACAATTTAGGAGATGTAAATTGCAACCAGAGGAGAAAAAACTTTGTTGTTTGAATGGGCAAGTAATATCCACATGGAAGTGAAAGTTCATGGGATCGGGATTGAGTCATGCAACAACCGGGATGGACGCCAGAAATGTAAGTATATTTTTGCCTTACATAAATACCTAGGTATATTTCAATGCGATTATTGTACAAATGAAATTTCATGCATATTTGAATGTACAGCATTTATGTAGGTAAAGTGGAAAACACACGTCAACGTGATTTTGTTTATTATTAGGCTCGGACCTGCAAATGAAACTGACAGTGAATGTACTAATAATTTAATTGCAAGATAATTAGTCATCATAAAAAGACATAACTGACAAACCTATCCTAAGTAGATAGCAAAATGGCAGCCCATCAATAAAATGGAACAAATGTTGTTTTACAAAAGCAAACAACAATGCATCGTATGGCCTTGAATGTGACGTCACATATCATGAGAAGATAATGCGCAGAATTCGGGCATTAAGATTACCTCGGCCAGACTCGCTGGACGGCAACTCATTTCGGCCGAGGGACGGAAATGCGATATTTGTCATAGCCAATAATGTTCCTATATTGGTGAATCGCATTCAAGTACGGAGCGGAGCCGGTGATGAAGAACCAAGCCGAGATGCACCATCTTCTCCACAGTCCGGGCATTTTCGGAGGAACGAGTTTCCACTTGTGGATGGCCTGCAGCTACAAAACACCGACAATGACCAAGGGCATTCTCTTCGGCCAAGCGATGTCCAAATCAGGATTACTGATGGCCGAGACAACCCGACAGACACACAATTGCCAGAAGGTGGACCAGCCCAGCCCATCCAAGGTGGCAACAGTAATGGAGGAAATGAGCAGCCACAAAATGAAGAGCCCGGGAACAACCAAGGAGGGAATACTGACGGAGATAGGGAGGACGACCAGTCCATTCGTCGGCAGCGTTCTCCTCCATTCGTGATTGAACGGCTGGATGACGACGAAATCGGAGAAAATCATGATCAAGCAGGAGGAGAAATTCAACAACAGCCTGCTCAGGGTCGGGGTGACGGGGAGGGGAATATGCGACCGGCTAAATTGTACAGCATTCCAACATACTTAAAAACACACTTTGACATAATGTTTTACATGGGAATAAGCCCAATAAATGGCAATGGAGAAAGGGGTTCACGATTGCAACAGGTATGTATATTAGACGATAAATTATAACAAAATACCGTACCGTACTAGAATAAATATGATATTGTGTTTAAGTGTGCGTGTGTATGCGAAACAAGCCATTATAATATGCCATATAATACATATTTATTTTTTTAAACAGGTTGCATTTTGCATTGTCACTGCCATCTCAATGCTGTTTGTATTTGCGAGGTGCAAGCTTTACATCATAGATCGGATGGAGTCCGGAAATTTGCGGGATTACATCACCGCATGGTATTACGGCAGTGCTCTACTTCTGCAAGTGGGCTTCATATGGTTGGTTGTGTTCGGCTTCGGACGTATTTCTTCTGTCCTCCAAGATACAGCTAAAGATAAGCCAGGAATCCGATATAAGCTGAGCAAAAGGAATGTTAGTAACGATCATGTTATGCAATATTATAATGCTATATATATCTGTGGTCATAATATGTATATAATTTATTTCGCTAGGATAGTGTGGCTAGGGCTATGTCAAGGCGGGATCAAATATGCACCAATATAATTAACGAGCACCAAGCACCATTTGTACCTAAATCTATTTTTATATAAAAAGGAATCTGCCTTGACTGTTCCCTTGCCACATTTTTCATTTATAGTAGGTATATGGAGTAAACAACACAAAACTGATCCGATAACTATTTGTTTTAGATTTTACTGCCTGCAGTCACGTCCACCTGCCTCGCCATAACAGTAGCGGTTATTGAAGCAGGCCACCTAGACTTTGTATTTGGAGGGGCACTCAAAAGCATAGAAGATGTGATCCTGGCTCATTCCCATACAACCGGCTTGTCTTTATTTCTATGGAACAAAGAAACAAACGGAACGGAAAATTATCATGAGCTGTTCCTGCAATATGGGGAGGAATTAACTCCCGTGACGGCATCAATGGGAACCTTGGGAATGATAATGACCTTCATTGGGACTCTGCAAGAGATTGCCATAAAGGATATTCTGTTGATGGCTGCCATGCACACCTTCAGGTTGAGTAAAATATTTCATTCAAACATGGTCAACACATTCAATGATAGCCCGGCATCTGATGAACTCACGTCGTTGTTCCGTCGCATCCACAACCAACTATCTGAAATGACGGACGACATCGAATCCTGCTTCGGAAACTTCTTCAAGTTGGTTCATGCCGATTATTTGCTCTACTGTGCATACTTTCTGACCAACCTAGTTCATGAACGTGTCAATGCCATGTACATATACGAGGGCAGTTTGGCGCTGGTGAAGATCGCATACATCCTGTATGTCTCAACCAATGCAGTTGGAAAAGTAAGTGGGTGTAACTGGTATTGCAAGCCCCTATTATTGTTCATGCTCCAACTCCACATGTACGGTAGGAGGGACATCATCATCATTTCTCTTTATGAGTATGCTATTGTCATCAGCGTTAAATAAAACGTATACAACGCAACCCGGGCATTAGTGATATGAGCCAGGTATGAAACGCTCGAGTCAGGCATAGGTTGGTGGTAGGCATAAAAAGTTGACGGTATGAGTAGGATGTGTGGGATGATGTGGGAGTTTTAACATCAAAACTACTGATCCTGCAATGTCATTTAGGTCTAGCTGTGCATTAAATATATGTATAAATTGTACATCCCGTCCCACCACCGCTTATAGTTTAAGATTTCATTGCTAACTTAGACGGCTTCGTATTTGTAATTTACCATGAATGGTTAAAACAAGGCTAGGAATATATCATATCCTGCCTCCGTTTGCACATAATACATTCTCTTATGTGTGTCCATAGTCGCAAGCTGTGAAAGGTGTCATCAGAAAGAAGTACTGTGGAGATGACTGCCCCAATGACGTGAATTTGAAAAAGGTAATTCTCCTTCTTCAAACCCTTGAAGAATCTCCTATTTCCATCGGGCGGGGGAACTTTCTGGTGGATGAGACATTTTCTCTCAAGGTTAGTAATGGCCAATATTTACAGTTTATTGGAAAAAGGTCGAGACCGAAATATTCCCAACCTAATAACGGTCTGTTTTGACACGCAGTTTGTCGGGGCTGTTGTGACGTTCTTTCTCTTCTTTATGGAATCTGACAAAGAGAATGAGGAGGAAAGGCGCCGCCGTTAAGTTGAGGAAAACGGATGCGGATGTCATATAATTTATCACTACTGCAAAATGATATAATGAATTGCTAGCTGAAAGTTTCCGTCACTTGCATTCCTTTTGTTTTATCCCAGCCACGTCCACCTTGTATTTACTAGCTTTGTTTACTTTGAACAGCGTAGTTGCAAGGTAGCTGATAGTCTCACAGTTGGCAAACCATCACCAATCCCACCAATTCTTCTTCACTGACGTATCCATCATCCATTAAGCACTGTTCGATCCAATTTGAGAAATGGGAGGCATCCTACGTTTGATAACATCGGCCTTTATCCTGTGGATGTGTGTGACTATGGCAAATGGCACTGTAAGTATAATTATTATATTATAATTCTATTTCTAGTTTATATTAAAATTATATTTCTACTTTATATTAAAATTGAACGCCTCATTAAGAGTTGGTATTTGTTCTTGTAGAAAGTTACACCAAGTCCTCGGGAGACTGTTAACAAGAGACCATCGGCTGGTAAATGAGACCTGAACGAATTGGCCCGGGACTTGCGATGACGAACTCCGCACGGAAATTACCCCAATACAATATACGATTACAGAAAGCTAAATTTATTAATTCGTAAAAACCTCAGAATTTTTTCCTTATTCAACTTAAATTCAATTCGATATCAAAATTTCAAATTAAATTTTTCTTCATCCGCACGCTAAAAAAAGTTGCTTCCGTTAATTAGTTTATTTGCATGTTGCAACCAGAACCAGCGCGGCACTAATTTACTCCTTCCTATTTACATGAATTAGTTTATACGTTCCAATTACAAACCCATTCCTAATTTGCACACTTTTTCAGAACGTGTTATTGCACAATTATCCGCTCAAAAGTACCTTTTATAGAGTAAGCTTAAATATAAATATGACACTTATGAAATGTATTATTTATATGGGAATGCCGTTTTGTGCCATATTATATGAGCTGAGTATTATCATGGACGTCATATCATGTTCATGAAGTGACAGGGGCTAGAGAAATAGGGATAGGTAAAAATATAGCAGCATACTTATACATACACACATTTGCCTCGACCCATGGCAGACACGCAATCGACATCGACCTGCGATATTAATATGAAAATAGTTTAAGCAACACATTACGTAGGTGCACATAACCTATCCTTCAAAACTGCCTGCCCTTCCTTTCTAATATAAATCCTTTCCCCTTCCATAACTGGCAGAGTGCATTATGCTATTGGAAATATGTACACTATATTGCCACACTTCTTGTAATTAGTAAGGATGTTACATCAGTAATTTAGCAGAAATTTAGAATGAGCTAATTAAATACATACTTTGAGTATATTTTAAGAAATTATTTACGTATGGCAAAAATAATTTTTAAAATATTAAATAAAATTCATAATTTTATCTAGTTGAAGTTTAGGGAAATATAAATGCCATCCTTAATATTAAGCCATGTAGGAGATAGAGAGTGGCATAACATAACCACATTATATATGTCTATCTATTGTAGAAAATACAGGAACTTATGACATGGATATTATGACACATCATATATGGAATGTGGAAGCGTCTTTGTCATTGCAATAAGACATATCTATGCCTATATCTATGCCTGTCACAGCCTGGGACAGTTTTGTCCCCATTGCATGCTCCACATTAACCATTTAAAAATGCGTGAGCGTCATTATTACTATGTGTAGTACATGCACATTGCTCATAGAAATATTTTCGGTTGAATTGGGGGCATACAAATAGCAATTTCCTAGTTCACTTAAAATGTTAATTTTTGCACCCGGAAATATATCTATGTATATTAGGGTTTAGTATAAAAACGTAAATAATTAATATGCAAAGCTTACAGATACAGATATAAGTGGCGCTAACAGTAAATTCTATAAAAAAAACTCAATTCATAGCTTGTGGTTCAAGCCGATCGGCCCTCAGTTTTTGAATTGAGATGATCCTAATTATAAATAGAATGTAATGTTAGGTAATCATTAGTTAACTATACTTATACTGTGTCATTAGTATTGTAATACATGCCTATTTAAAAGAAGTAATAAGTAATTATAATAAAAATCTTGTGTGCATGCATTCCTCCCAAAAAATATTCCTCTATGTAATTAGCCGTTAAGTAATTAATTTAAAATGACGACAGAGTCTCTAATCTAAAATAATTTAGATCCTTTTAGTAATATGATCAAATGATCATGCATCATGCCCTACATATTAATACTCTAAAAAATACATAGCAAATTAAGTATACATATTTGATTTGCAAAATGCATCTTTATGATATAAATAATATTAGAATGATTGTTTAAAAAAAATAGTATATACCCTGCTACTATATATAAGGTCCGAGCCAACTCTCTCTTTTAGTAACTTTATTTGGTTAAATTAGCAAAGATACTACATAATTAAAATGTATCGTAAATGTATGAAAATTATGTATATATTATGTATAGGTATTTAACATGAAATCTGAAATTGCATGCTAGTGCGTGTCATTATAAAACTGCAATTTCTTCGTCACTGGACTGACACTCTATTGGAGTGGAATATGGCATTATTGAATATGGCTTTTATGTCGTGGCAGACGGCTTGAGTCAACACGAACATTATTGTTAATAACTATTAATAACCATTTGGACGTTTACTGTCCTCATTGAGCACTTAGTAACTATCTACACTATGAAAATGAATTATTGATAAGAAATGTCCATGGATATAGTATAGTGTAAAGCTACATACAGAAGAGCAGTATATGAATGTTCATAACTTAAAATATTAGCTTAAAGTTGTATTAGTGCATGGTATTTTAACAGTTTTAATCAATTTAGTTTTCTGTTTTGATTCTACTAGTCTACTATGTGTTGTACCATACTTAACGAAGAATACTTAATGTAGAATTGGTTGAGCTAATTGAATATACTAAAGTACCAGCATGCTGGCAGCAACTTGGTTGCCTATATTATGATCACGATCCCCAGTTGTAACTACTTAGCTAAAATTATTGGAAATTAAATTACTACTCAAATTATTGCATGCATCTTACTTATTCTTTAGGCAACAGCTACTTTATAATTTTTTGCTCATACACAACTTTGCGATGACTATCATGGAATTAAATAAAATTTAGAAAATTAATTTATTTCCGTCATATCTGTTTCATGAGATATGATAATGATAGTTCTTCATGTGGATTTGATTTGCCACGTCATCAAATACAACTCATGATCATTTATTGCCCATTACGGATTATCATAAACCAAACAGCCACACAAATTAAGATGACATAAGAAGCTTCATAAAAGACGACGTAGATAATCTGCTTCAATAATATTGTAATCAAAATGGAGGAGAAAAAAGAACTGGGTACAAATATGAACTTATTAAGAGCTACTCCACATCCCACTTCATAAAGATCAGCCCATTTCTTCAACATGAGCCTCCCCAACACTCACAACCCATCTATGTCGCGAGTGAAACTATCAAATGGATCCAGGAACCTTTGAGAGGGTAGAATGACTGAAAAAAAATGCAGGATGTCAACTTGCCCCAATTGAATCGTTCCACATATATATGACTCAGGACATTCAGAAAAAATCAACTTGGTAAAGTCAAACCCGTAGCTTGGTAGAATGCTAAGGAAAGCAGACTGGACATATAGAAATATGCGGAGATGTATGTTATTTGGGTGATAAAGCGAAGAGGCCTTTAAACTGGAGGCTTATGCTGGTCATGGTGGCATTGAATGTTGATCATATCATATCTCTATCTGGCACCCTGAGACTTTTGTATTTGTAGGCATAGTTAGCTTTTAGCCGCTCATCATCGGTAGTTTTTGTATTCCTTTTCTCCAGCTAAGCTATTTTACTTTATTGTAGTAAAACAAGGTTTATGTATGCCTTTGAAGATGCGTCCATGAGCAAGACTCATTTTTATATTATAGCAAAAATAACAGTAGTTTCCTGGTCATATTGTGTAAAGTCGCCACTATGCGTGATGCGGTAAGGTGATGTTGAACGGATGAGGCTGTCATAATTTGCAACTAAATTAAATTTACACGTTCAATTTATTGCGTCGAATTTGCGTCATTGACATTCCCATAGTTGAGCATAAACATTAATATATACACTAGTATAAGATTACAGTTAGCAGCTCTGTCAGTTTCCATAAAGCAGCATAGTTGCAAGGTAAATTAACCTAGCAGTCTCACGATTTAATAAAAAACGTAATTTAAAACCAATTTTAATAAACGAATCGATTTAGAAACTTTGCTCCGTGAAAGTCCGTACATTTCTGTATGGCGAAATCTTTACTTTGACC
>JAQIXQ010001002.1:0-18366 GCA_034700485.1 Pseudosinella alba
GTCAGAATTCAATGTCAAACAGGCACACTTTTATGCACTTAAGGCAATTTAATGACAACTTAATTACGGTGAGTAGTCAAAGTATTTGATTCGATTCAAACGGTTTAATTAAATTAGCTAAGAATTAAGTTAAATTAAATTGGCCGATCGTAAACATAATTTCCCTTTCTACTTGCTCAACTTCTCACAAGTCACGTCACGACACGTCAATTTGACAGGTGACTGGAGGACAATTTAGCATCAGCTGTTTTCAATCAACATTGCATGGTGAGTGATTTTTGTATCATATCATGGTAGATGGCACATGTGCAAACGTTACTTTTAGAATGCTCTCGAAGGTTATGTTATGAATTGTATGCAAAAATTAGATATCTGTTGAATATATGTCAGTGACAGTGAACTTGGGAAGAAGGGTGAGCTGCTAAGCAGGTTCATATTCATAGTTCATTTGATCTTGACTAATAATTTAGCAGTTTATTTGTTAATTAAAATTACTTAAATTAAATAATTATTCATTATATTATTATATGAATTTTACGACAGGTAATTTATATAATAGTTGAAACTTGACTACCCTTTACAGCTATTGCGTTTATTTAAATGTTTCGTGCAAGATAAATTAAGCTTAAAGCTTACTTATTTTACCTCGACATCGTTTCATGAATAATTTACTACACCCACTCCACACGTCCCACATTGCTTGTCCAATTTTCTTCCGAGCCTCAATCCATATAGCCAAGAAGGACACCCCACATCCCACGCCATATATGACAAATACGATGGCAATATTCCCCTGCAAGTTGGGTGGGACCGGATCCTTCCATTTCTTCTTCTCGATCTGCCTCCCAGCCTTGATCCTCATCATGAAGTTGAAGCGTATCCGTCCACCAGTTGAACACCCCATTCCTGTACAGTCCATCCAGTCGCCATGGAATGAATGGGTTGATCCACCTGGGAAAGCTGATTCCATACTCATATGACAAATCCACATCATCCCCCAAAAACACGTTCAGAGTCTCGTTCTTAGGGTTGTAGTATAAGTCATTAGTCTCCATTTCCGGGAGGAGGAGGGCTGACATGTCACACTCGGTCAGGACAGACAGTAACTTCCGTAAAATCGTTTTCCCCAACAAAAATGTACTTCCACCTGGGATGAACCTTTGTATGATTGAGGACCCGCTGGACATAGTCCGGCATGGAGGAAGGGGGATGATCAGCACTCCAAATGTCATAAACCGAAGTCTCCCCCTTCCCATACATGAAGGCTTCACTAATGAACAGAGTATTAGTGATGCGATGGTCACCGGTATTATTCGATGTTAGTGGGAGGAGCCACTCCACAGTCATTTTAAATCGGGGTGTCAATCTCTGAACCTCCACCAACCCATAAAAGGTTCCCCTGGTGAAGATGTCAAAGTCAATTTCCTGCAGTGTCTGGAATATGTCGAATGGGATTGGGGAGCGGGGCAATGTGATTTGTGTGACATTCTCATATTTGAATGCATTGCTTAATATGACGGCAATGAGCAAACACAAAATGTGGACAAGTCGGATGGGACTGTCCTTGGAAATGTGATGACTGGCTATGGGGTCACCCCAAATACATTTTAATGAAGCCATGTATTTCATCATAGTACCTTTTCATGATGATGCCACCCCACTTCCCATCCCTGATATAGTCATAGGCTTCCCTCATCATACAAGCAACCAACGAGCATCATCCCGATCCCCATCCAAACCGGGATCTGGATAACGGACGCCAACCTCCCCAACGCCGGAAGGAGTCTCGCTATGGAGGAGTAGTTCCCACAACTGACAAATTTCAACTTCTGCAAGTGCAAACGATAATGGACGTGATCCGACGTACCCGCCGGCAATACAAAGATTATCGGAGCTTGCTGGAAATTCTGACGCCAAAGACCGCAGCTTTGAGTATCCCCAAACATTTCGGCATCCAAACTTGCAGAGATGGACCAGTAATCCTCCTGAGTGCGAAATGTCGCATTTTGGAAGGCATGCAGAATCAGCTTCCACTCGGAGTACCATCTGAAATCATTCAAGACGTGGTGATCCATCTTCCCCTCCAAATTGTCGCGGAATGTGAGGAACTTTTGGTACTCGGAAATACTCTCATTTGTGGCTTGCTCCTTGGCTGTGAATATGTTCATGTATAGCTCAGTCCCCCAAATTATCTTATGCAAATTCATTAGATTTATGGTGTCCATCATTTCTGCAACATTCCCAGCTTAGTTGGTGTCGACAGTTGGAAGGGATACAAGAAGTGACAGGGTGGGCCACAATATCGACATAGCCATGTCCATTGAAGGTCAGAGGGATTGGAAGCATGACCTCTTGACATGACCAGCATTTCTCGGTGAATATTTATGTACTTGGGGTCAAACCATAGAAATGCTCCACGATTTTCCGAAAGAGTGTTGGCCCACGATAATGCGCCATTCTCAACGAGGGTTTGCTCCAGGGTTGGTTGGGACTGGGACAAGGGGGAATCTTGAACCAGGATGTCGTATTGTCGCCTGGTCACCATAATTGTCCTAATCTTGGAGCTGATATTCCATCCACTAATGGCGCCATTGGATCTTCCGTGATGTTGAGGACATGGTGCCAGAACCGTTTGTAGCTTACCGGGAGGACAAAGTAGCGTGGGTGGATCGAGGAGTAGACATCATCCCTCTCGTAGAACAATGAGTTGGGGGTGGGCTTGGGTGGATGGAGGTAGAAATGGGCTTCACAAGTCCAAGGTCTCGACTTCATCGTGTTGTCCAAGTGGGGGACGTCATTGCAATGGGTGTAGACGCTGTAGTGGAGGCAATACCTGTGGAGGGAGGTGGAACTGTTGTTAATCAGGAATGGGAGCTTTTCAAAAGGGAAGGTTCGAAGTTGGAGGTGATGAAGGGCTTCTGTTTTGGAAACAGTGTTGATGTTCCGGTGTACCAGAATTCCATGACGTCTTGAGATGACAATCGGTATGGGCGGTGATGCTACTGGATTTGATTCATCCTTTCTCTCAGTAATAATGTTCAATCCCTGGAAGTTGATCAGGTGGACCAAGCATCCTGCAAATAGATTTGTGTATTGATGGGTGTTGATTGTCGGAGGTGTGTAAATTGAATCGGGGGGTGGGGTAGAGAATGGTCATTGTTCTTGTGACGGTATTCTGAATATTTCCAGAGGAAATCGTTGATCTGGTAGTGCTCCGTGTTCCGAATGTTGTTCATGTATGGCTTGAAAATATATTCCTGACAGAGGGATGGTGTCCGCAGCAGGAGGAAGGTAAAGTTTCGAATGTATGCCATTTTAAGGACCGGGGTTAAATGCTAGAATATGTTTTCTAATTTGGCTATTTTCTTTGTGGCTTGTCCAAAATTATTTTAGCTGGGTCTGTCGTTTAAAGTAATCAAGTTTTGCTAATTGTAAGTATAGTTTCACCAAGATTCCGACTGTATAAGGAACTGTCCATTTGCCAAATTACTTATTTTTGCGTTATTACCTAGCATGCACGTCTACCAACCAACCAGTTACTTGAGATATATCGATGTAAGTACACCTATTGCATGATGCCTAAATTGCTACCAACATTCTCTATATGTTTCGAGGATGTTGTATTTACTGCTATTCTGCTATTTTTACCTAGTTTCATATTCTCAACAAATTTAACTTACGATTAGCCTATTCAAACTGTATTAATTCTACTAACTACACAAGCCTACTTAATTTTATTTACTCGATTTTATTTTCAAACAAATAACTTTTCAAATTTGACAGGATCACCGTTATCAAATATGACTATATAACGCTGCTGAATTACAGTTTAGGTAAATATTATCGTCTCATTAGGTTTCACTTTTAATCCCTTCATCCCTGACAGCTTTCTCGCAACTACGTTATCCAGTCTAATGTAATATATGCCTGATTTATTTGTACTTTGCTTTCTCTATAATATGTTGTCTATTGATAGGGATTTATTCCCTTTCGTCAAACTTTGCTGAAAACGATACCTGACTTGTTATTTTGCATCTCCATATGTATGAGCAAGCTTCTGACTGAAGACAAACTGACGTGGCCAATTTTTGTCCAATGAGAGCAAAATAGATTCCTATTACCTAGATGTGTGATGGCAAAACCTTATCTAATGCAAGTGTTGTGCCAGAGTTTAAAACCCAACTATCTTCATACAAAATACCTCTTAACATAGGAATATGTTGAGACAATAGTTTCATGTCATGACAGTTAAAAAATTAAAAGACTCTGAGTGAGGTATTTGCGTGGAGTCCACGCCGTGGACGTTATATTACCTATGTTACTTTATGTTATGATACAATTGTTTAAATATTAGAGTTAGGTTTACCTCGCTGAAGTTTTCTTAATGCCCTGCGCTCAAAATTAAATGGGAAAGCTAGGGAAGGATTATATGTAAATGTGCAGACGGATAATGATTAAATGATATATAAATTACAGGGATTTTTGCGCAATTATATGTGGTAGCCATCGCCATCAAAATATATTTGTAAAAGAGAGGATCTCGATCCTTACGTGCTTTCACTACGCTCATCAGGCAATCAGTCACATAATTAGCTCCATCGCCACACTATGTTAAGTAGTAGTATGAACAGAGTGTATGTATACAACTACCCCAAGTTATGTTTAAGCAATCCGCACAATGATGCAAAGGCAGGATTATCTAGGTAACATTTCGCTTTTTCCCAAGACAATTCTAGAAATATGGCATAATGGCTGGAAGTTCCTTTTTAAATCGTTCATGATCATTCTCTTTTCTAAAACAAGCATAATCAAACATTGCTTATGAAAATTGTAATAATAGTGAGTAGGAGAAAGCTTCCACATTCCTGGAATAAATTTCCTTTTTAATCCATTACATAGCATTTCCAAAGCAATAGTCATATATCTTACATGGCTAACGAGATGATAACGTCAAAAATGATTGCTCATTGTGATTGAAAAAATTGCCGTCCCACCCCTGACTACTGTATTACAAACATAATTGATTGACTTGCTCCACTTTGAACAAAAATAGCACAACCAAACTGAACAACGTGTATGCTCACTTCCTGTTTGTTTCGCCATCCATGTGATTGACATTTGACTAACAAATTGAATTTGTAAGGAAGGAGAAACTCCACTTTCTCCGAAATCACCAACCTAATTCTAATTCATGAACAAGTAAATTCAATCTCAAATTCACCCAATTCCAACCAATTAAAAGATCAAAAGAAACTACTTGAAACTACCTTTAACCTATATAATTATCATTAGGCCTCCTCTCCATTCTCGCCTCCGCCAAAGCCAAATATAGTGGGAAATGAATGCAACTTCTCAGAATTATTTTCCCTTATGATTTTGAAAAGAAATTGCATCTAAAAATACCAAGTTCATGGCTTATGCAATGACGAAACTGCATTTCGTAACCCTCCAGTTTCCGTATAAAAACCCTGCACTTTCCAAGACGTGCATCTCAGAACCTCCCAACCAATCTATCTACATTATCATATTCACATTTAGTCCAAATCCATTTTTAACTTCCCCCAAATTTCTGTTTATTTCACCCAAAAAGTTAGCAAAAAGCCGAAGGGATACAGAAAAATAAATTATGGCACTAGGCCGAACGTCGGAACCAAGTTGGGGGTGGGGACTGACCATCCCTCTCATCCTTACTCTGACCACTTTAATGACAATTCAGTCCAGTCTTGCCTCTCCATCCTTCGCCCCCCGCGATACTCATCAGAGGATAGTCAGCATTCCCCGAGGGAATGTGGAGGGTTTCCTTGTAGGGGAGGATGGAGCCGGCGACGAGCTAATCCTGAAACCTAAAACAATTTACGACCAGGACGGACTCAATTCCCAATGGGAGCCATCCTCCCATCCTTACTTCCTTCGAAGGATTCGCAATCCACCTGCGATCCCCGCCGGGAATGATGGCGGAGAGGATCCCATCCAACGTTTTTGTTCCAACAGATTGAGAGAGGCATTGGACCAGGTTTGCAACGGAAGTTTCCACAATCCCCTTTCCGGCACGATCAGGAAGAGGAGCGGTGGCTCTGTTCGGGACATGCCCAGAAATGTGGTGGAGGAATGCTGCAGGAGGCCATGCAGGAGGAAGGATCTTAAGAAATACTGTGGGGGTGGGCAAGGGTAAATTTTGGCATAGCTAAATTATAATTAGAATGAACAGTGGCACATTTTCTAATAACTCTAAATAATATTTTTCTCCACATCAGATCCTTGGCCCTTGCTCAAAATCCCAGGTCTGATGAGATCCCGTCAGCGACGCAGATTCCAAGGGTGAGTTTGACATAATCCGTTTTTGATGAATTGGTCGTTTAGTTTATGTCTTGGGGCAATGTGAGAATTTTCTATTAAAATGTGCTTAACATTTTTGGTTAGGTGGAAGCACGTCCAGAATCAGAGAAAAGTCTATTGAGGTCCCTCATCTTGACTGTTTTTAATCATGTCTTCACCCGAAACAACACCAAGTTGCGAGGGACATCATCCACCTTTTCCAACCAGAACCAGGGAGTTACCCAACGCCGGATTCAAGATAGGTCGGGTTCTTTCTCGGACTCTTCAGCCATCACCGGTGAAGATGACGATGGAGGCAATTCCTCACCATCATATTCACAAGGGGAGGGTGGGTCGAGCGGCAGCATGGACTCCAGCGGGGGACACGCACGGCATGGGAGTAGAAATGCTGTCACAGCCCCGATGCCAGAGCGGCTGTTCCCAGTTAGGCTGTATCCAAGCTACTACCAAGAGTAGTCGAATTTAGTCAGAGAAATATTATTCCGTTTAAATGTAGTTATATAAGAAAGCAAGCCATGTGACAAAACATTGCAAAACATTGTCATTCCGAAATGATCGAGAATAACTATTTATTTTTTAACTTATGTAATTGTGGCTAAAGGAGGGGAGGTTATATGTCCTATAAGGACAATAATCTTTTAAACCCATACTTAATAATGATGATCAATAATATTCGTCACGGGTATATATATGATCAGATAGAGATTGTTGCAGTTTAAGGGCTGCCCAAAACTATTTAGTTCCTCCGTTGTGTTGGGGCATGTGTAACTTACACTATGTAGTAGTCGTTGTAGTCAAATAAAAGGATATTTTGAGCAAGCAAATTCATTTATATTTTCCACAAATAAATTATTTTTTTTTTTAATGTATTGCATAAATTACATAGTTGACCACTCCATTGATTTGGAATACATTGGAATAGATGGTTCGCCAAGTAATGTGTAAAAGTTGAATATTAATAAGCACATTTCATATTCAGAAAGAACACAACAGTTCGTCCATTTGTGCCAAGAAAAAAATAATATTATATATATGACTTTTTTAATCGGTAAAAAATATAGTTAAAAAAGTATATGATTTTCTCATTCTAAGAGCCCACGCCTAAGATCCGGATTTCCCAGACCCAACCGACAACTGTCATGCCTGATGAAGACAAAGTTTTCCTTTTTAAATCCGAGTGACTTTGCATGATCCCCAATAATCCTTTCAGTCCTGGAGTCCAAATTTGGTTTGAGGGTGAGCACAGCCCAACCACGCTGGTCTACGCCAGGCCAGCAGCTTGAGACGAAGGCAAAAGTCTTGTGATCGGTGAGGGTTACCGTGTCTACCAATCTATTTGAAGACTTGGATGGATCCAGAGCGCGATACTCAACATAAATGCCAGGCCTTGTGACCACACGAGCTGTGACAAGGGGTCGGCCAAAACCGAATATTGTAGCGATTGAATTCCCAGTGGTCGTGCTGGTGTTCCGGGTGAAGCAGGCGTCATAGTAGAACTCGTCCTCCCGCATAGAACTGTAGTTGGGCATGGCTGATGTCACCCTGTACATGTTGTATCGACTTGCCCCAGCAGTGTACTTCAAGGAATCTATCTACAAGGAAAAAATTTGCCATTTAATGTTCAAATTTTAAACCACGTTGATTTAGCGTTAATTAATATTTATTGAGCTCACAAATTCCCTGCTGGCTTTAACTGGCCTGGGATTAATCCCGGAACATGATCCTTCCCGGAAATTATCGTAGGGCTCTAGTGCAGTAACAAGCGTCACTGTCAAAATTAGCAAAGTGCCCACAACTGGGATCATATTGGGTGTCCGTAATTTTAACATGACTTCGACTCCTAAATGGCAGAGATAGAACGTTGTCGATTGTTCAATAGATAATACTATACTGACAAAAAAAGGACAGGGACAGGTTCATCCTTAAACCATTTATTCGACACCATTATCATCATTATAAATGAGTTACCTCTAAACTAACAGGAAACCAAAAAGATGAGTTGCCTTTTGTCTTCCTTTGGTAATTACAGAAATATGATGATATAAGCATATACATATGTGTCTATGTGGTCTTAGGAGGATGGGAGGATTATCCTAATTGATCTGATGACCAGTGGGCGGAATTACTTTTTTCCATATACATTGGCTTAGCTTACAATTAGTCAAGTGGAACAGGTAAAAAATGATGATGGGTCAAGATTAAGACATTGATGTTTTACAAATTAGCCCTTGATATGAAAAGGCTAAAGCTATAACGAGACGAACGTGCCTTTCTGCTCTGCTGGCTTGCTATAGCTAAATGATAACTTCAGTTTCGGTTCATGGAATCCGCATATTTGGGAAGTCGAGCCTTGGTTTTCATATCCATGCAGACAATGCAAGACAATGACACTACTATGAGCTATAATGATTTTTTTTTTGTCATGGATGGATGAAAGATTCCAGGAAAGTATATAAAAGTTGTAAAGGGATTGAAATTAGATTATGATGATGTGTGCTTAGTAATTTCAGAGAGTACATATAAATTAACTGTCATTAAAGTCATCAACCACAAATTAGTAATTTCTTTAAGTTTAGTTTATTGATTTATTAAATGAAAACTGTGGTAAAATGCGTCATAATTTAATTTGAGTTTAGATAAATTAGTTTTTCAGACATAATAGATTGTATAAATGAGTGCTTCCGACGGCATGCCCAACTGGAATTCCTAACCCACCACACGACGATCATGATGGCTATCATGGTAACGGCTATGTTGATCATGATGACGATAGTGATGCTCCATCAATGGATTTTCCCAGTGACAACTGTCATATCTGAGGACGACAAAGTTTTCCCTCTTGAATCCAAGTGAAGCCGCATGGTCCTCAATTCTCCTCTGTGTGCTTACATCCAGCTTGGGAGTGTTAGTGACCACAACCCAAGTCCCCTGATCAACGTTAGCGTGGCAGAGGAACAAGAAGGCAAAAGTTTTGTGATCAGTGAGGGTGACTGTTAGCACATCCCTATGAAGGACGCCATTCTGATCCCTCCCAGTACTCTCCACATATATCCCCGGTCTGGCAGTTACGTCTAAAGAGACGAGAGTGCGTCCGAAACCATAGATCCCGAGGTTTCTGTTAAACTTGGACAAGCCGGTGCTGTTTCGGGTGATACATGAGTCATAGTAGAACTCGTCTTCTCGCATGGTTCGATAGTGGGGCACGGAGGAGGCCAATCGGTACAGTTGATATTTGGCCCCGGCATGAACATATTCCAATGAGTTCACCTGCCACAGTTAAATATTGTCATTATCAGTTCTGAAATTGTTATAAGTCTGACTAATTTTGTAAAGTAAAAGGTCGGCTAATTCGCTTGGCTTAACAAATCCCTATCAGCCTTGACCGGCTTAAATGGAAACCGAGAGCAGGAGCCTTCCTTATAATGCTGGTAAGGCTCCAGCGCCCCGACATGGACAATAATTGCCACCGACAGTATAGTTCCAACAATTGGAAGCATTATTAGTTTGCTTCGGGGTGCCCCGTACAAAATTTTTCTTTTACAGTCCACAAAATCTAACGGCTAACAAGTCACTGGAAGTTTTTTGGTAATGATGGGTAAGACGCTAGTCCTTTTATATCTGAAGTAGGCGTGCCCTTACGCAATACTTGCTTCATTTTATTCACTTCACATAACTTCCAAAGCCATTCATTGGGATGCGCGTTGCGTTGGTGGTGTAGTTACAGATGATGATTTAGCCTTCCTGCTTTCCTAATTATTAATTGGATTGGCTGATAGGATAGGTTGGACTCCTTTATCGCCCTATCATTGATGGTCATGCTCATATTGCTCATAAATAAATTCAATGTTCATCCATCAGTTTTGTTGTAACTCAAATGGTTAAATCAGGATTGCTAATTTAATCGTTGTTGTTGTTCATGTTTTGATAAATTGATAAGCATTGACATTGATGAGCTCTGGTTGATCGGATCAGCAATAAAAATTTGATGGCGGGAGAGTACCACTTGCGATATGAAAACAGTGCTGAAGCTTGATCTATAAATAGTAAAAAAAAATAACAAAGTTTCAACGGCACAGGGAGGATGTGAACGAAATAAAATTAATCCATTACTCAAGCCAAAATTCATTAGGAAATATTCTAGATTTAGATAGCTATCCACTTCAGGTTTTATACATGTTAAGCAACCTTGCTAATTCTCTGCATGTTCATGTTTTTGGAGTTACGGGATTCTTTGTTAAAGATATAAGACTGAAATTAGGCAAACATAACCTAACTCATCAAATCAACTGGAAGGAAGTCCGGTCCGGTCTAAGATGAGATCGCGTGGATAAAATGGGAAAGGTCGGACATTGCTATTACTGTTTACAGACTTTACTAGTTTCCTCTTTTAGATTTTGGCAGTGCAATCCCTTGCCACACTAAAATATAACGTGCACATTGGAATTGCTCCACGTTCATGCATCTCTTTAAGAAAACAATGGAAAAATTACAGAATTCCATATTTTCTAACAATCTGATGACCTAGGTAAGAGGTCATAATCATACGTCAGTCTTGACTGTATTTCAAAGATAAATGCATATTGGTTATTGTTGTAGGACGAGTTATAGAATGACGTATAGCTTATCTTAGCTAGGGTCAGAGCTAGGTGGATTGATATGGTGTTGTCAGATAAGGTTTAGATTATGCACTATGAAAATTTATATAGAAAACCATAAGTTAAGCAGCAAGCTAAAACATAAGCTACTAGGCTGATATGAAGGAGATCGCTCCATCACTTCTCTTTACTTCTCTTTTGAGATACGGCCACATTTCTTTTTTTTTAATTATTTAAATTTTATAAGTATTTCTGGCATATTTAATTTGGCTTAGATTTATCATGCAATTATTGCAAATCTCAAAACACAAAACATCTTCATGAACAAAGTAATGGTTATCAATGCTTCATGTATTCTGTAGTTCTGATATCTTCCCTGGCGTTGTTTGGATTGGAATTAATTTACTCATGCGGAGCGAGGTGTGATATGGAGTAATGGGCAAACAAAACACCAAGTCAAGTTCTCCACTCCCACATAAAGTTGAACGAAATGAATAGAATTCATAAATTAGTGTTTTATTTATTCCAAATTATTTATTTATAATGCATCATCCATCGTAATGACGCCAAGGCAGGATTATATGGATAACCTTTCGCTTTGTGCCAATCTCATTTTGGGAAGATAATATATAATAAGATATCCTATTTTAAACAAATAGGATATCTTATCTTTATCTTATCTTATCTTTCCCAGAAACCATCAACCATCAACCTACAATTTTACCTAATTTCAGCCAATTCAAAGATCAAAAGAAACTATTTGAAACTACCTTTAACCCTTAAAATTATCATTAGGCCTCCTCTGAATCCTCGTTCTGGCTTAGGTAGCGGGAAATGAATGCAACTTTTCGAAAATATTTTCATTTTTTCATTATGATTTTGAAAGGAAATTTCAGCTAAAAATACCAGGTTCATGGCTTATGCAAGAAAATGACACTACATGGGCGTAACTATGAGTTATAACGAAACTTGTTTGCCATGCATGAAAGTTCCAAGGAAAGTATATAAAAGTTTTAAAGGTATTGAAATTAGATTATGATGTGTGCTTAGTCATCTCAGAGAGTACATAAATTAGCTTTCATTAAAGTCATCAGCCCCAAATTGGTAATTTCTTTTCTTTAAGTTTAGTTTATTGATTTATTAAATGAAAACTGTGGCTATGGTAAAACATGTTACAATTTAATTTGAGTTGAAATAAATTAGTTGTTCAGATATAATAGATTGTATAAATTAGTGTTTCCTCGGCATGTCTAACTTTAATTCTTAACCTAACCTGGAGGCCCATCCCCCACCGGCGACTTTGTGCGCCGAGTGATCATCATCATGGTGGTTATCATGGTGGTTATCATGATGATCGTCATGGTGATCATCATGATGGCTATCATGATGACGGTTGTGATGATTCATCAATGGATTTTCCCAGTGACAACTGTCGTATCTGAGGACAACAAAGTTCTCCCTTTTAAATCCAAGTGAAGCCGCATGATCCTCAATTCTCCTCTGTGTGCCCACATCAAGCTTGGGAGTGTTGGTGACCACAACCCAAGTTCCCTGGTCAACGTTAGCGTGGCATAGGAACAAGAAAGCAAAAGTTTTGTGATCAGTCAAGGTCACCGTTAGCACATCTCTATGAAGGACCCCATTCTGATCCCTTCCAGTACTCTCCACATATATCCCAGGTCTGGCAGTTATGTCTAAAGAGACGAGAGTGCGTCCGAAACCATAGATTCCGAGGTTTCTATTAAACTTGGACAAGCCGGTGCTGTTTCTAGTGATACATGAGTCATAGTAGAACTCGTCCTCTCGCATGGTTCGGTAGTGGGGCACGGAGGAAGCCAATCGGTACAGTTGGTATTTGGCCCCGGCATGAACATATTCCAATGAGTGCACCTGCCACAGTTAAATATTGTCATTATCAGTTCTGCTATAGTTATAAGTCTGACTAATTTTGTAAATTACAAGGTCGGCTAATTCGCTTGGCTTACCCAATCCCTATCGGCCTTGACCGGTTTAAATGGAAACCGAGAGCAGGAGCCTTCCTTGTAATGCTGATAAGGCTCCAGCGCCCCGACATGGGCAATAATTGCCACCGACAGTATAGTTCCAACAATTGGAAGCATTATTAGTTTGCTTCGTGGTGCCTCTTACAAATTTTTTCTTTTTCAGTCCACAAAATCTAACGGCTAACAAGTCACTGGAAGTTTTTTTTGGTAATGATGAGGAAGATGCTAGTCCTTTTATATCTGAAGTAGGCGTGCCCTTACGCAATATTTGCTTCATTTTAATCACTTCACATAACTTCCAAAGCCATTCATTGGGATGTATCGTGCGTTCACGTAGTAACAGATTATGATTTACCCTTCCTGTTTTGCTCATTATGAAGTGGATTGGCTGATAGGATAGGTTGAACTCCTTTATCATCCTATCGATGATGGTCATGCTCATAAATAAATTCATTGTTCATCCATCAGTTTTGTTGTAACTCAAATGGTTAAATCAGGATTGCTAATTTAATCGTTGTTGTTGTTCATGTTGTTGATGAACTGATAAGCATTGATGAGCTCTGGATGACCGGATCAACGATAAAAATTTATTGGCAGGCTAGGTCCGCTTGCGATATGAAAACATTGTTGAAGCTATGATCTTGGTCTTATGGACAGCCACTGATTATATTTCTATAACTTGTTAACTATTCATGAAAATGCATCATGAAAATAAATTGTACTGCTACTAAAACAAAAACAACAAAGTTTCAAGGGCCAAGGAAGGATAGAAACGAAATAAAATTAATATTTCCATACTCAAGTCAAGATTAATTTGGAAATACTGTAGATTTAGATAGCTATCCATGTCAGTTTTTATACATGTTAAGCAACCCTGTCAATTCCTTGCACGTTCATGTTTTTTAAGTAAAGTGATGCTTTATTAAGGATCTAAGACTGAAATCTAGCAAACACGATTTAACTTATCAATGCAACTGGAAGGAAGTCCGGTTCGGTCCAAGATGGAATCGCGTGGATAAAATGGCAAAGGTCGGACATTGATATTGAGGAACAAATGTTTACAGATTTTACTAGTTTCCTCTTTTACATTTTGGCAATGCAATTCCTTGCCACACTAAAATATAACGTGCACATTGGAATTGCTCCACGCTAATGTACATTTCTCTTTAAGAAAACAATGGAAAAATTACAGAATTCCATATTTTCTAACAATCTGATGACCTAGGTAAGAGGTCATAATAATCATACGTCAGTCTTGACTGTATTTCAAAGATAAATGCATATTGGTTATTGTTGTAGGATGAGTTATAGAATGACGTATAGCTTATCTTAGCTAGGGTCAGAGCTAGGTGGATTGATAAGGTGTTGTCAGATAAGGTTTAGATTATGCACTATAAAAGTTCATATAACAAGCCATAAGTTAAGCAGGGAGCTAAAACATAAGCTACTAGGCTGATTTGAAGGAGATCGCTCCTTCACTTCTCTTTACTTCTCTTAGGAGATATGGCCACACCACATTTCATTTTTTTTTAAATTATTTAAATTTTATAAGTATTTCTGGCATATTTAATTTGGCTTAGATTTATCATGCATTTATTGCAAATCTCAAAACACAAAACATCTTCGTGAACAAAGTAATGGTTATCAATGCTTCATGTATTATGTAGTTCTGATATCTTCCTTGGCGTTGTTTGGATTGGAATTAATTTACTCATGTGGACCGAGGTGTGATATGGAGTAATGGGCAAACAAAACATCAAGTCAAGTTCTCCACTCCCACATAAAGTTGAACAAAATGAATAGATTTTGTATTTAATATTCCAAATTATTTATTTATAATAATAATATGCATCTATCATAATGACGACAAGACAGGATTATTACTGAGAAAACTTAGAATTTGCATTTTACTTACTTACTTTAGCAAAGCTCCTTAAATGCCATCACTCAAGTATATTTTATATCTTACCAAACAAACGATGATAATGTCAAAAATGATTGCTGATTGTGATTATCCATTTTCGTCCCACTATGACTTCTGCATTACATGCATAATTGATTGACATTGATCCACTTTGAACAAAAATAGCCCTACCAAACCATCCAACTTATACGTTCACTTCCTGTTTGTTTCACCATCCATATGATTGACATTTGACTGACGAAAGAGAAACTCCGCTTCCCCAGAAACCACCAACCTAATTCTAATTCATGAACAAGGGATTACAAATTCTCCTAATTTCAACCCATTCAAAGATCAAAAGGATTCAAAGAAACGATTTGAAACTACCTTTAACCCTTATAATTATCATTAGGCCTCCTCTGCATCCTCGCTCTGACTAAGGTAGTGGGAAATGAATGCAGCTTCTCGGGAATATTTTTATTTTTATATTATGACTTTCAAAAGAAATTTCAGCTAAAAATACCAAGTTCATGGCTTATGCAAGTAAATGACACTACATGGGCGTGAGTTATAACGAAATTTGTTTGCCATGCATGAAAGTTCCAGAGGAAAGTATATAATAGTTTTAAAGGGATAGAAAACTTAAATATTACGAGCTGCCCATTACTGCATATTTAATGATATATTATGGGAAAATTCGGAGTGCACAACTTTCCGACGTAATCCATTTTCATTAATTGGTAGGTGAGCTGCCGACGCAGCGTGAGTTCACAAATTCCTACATATTAAATTTGCAAGCATTTTGATCGGTATTTTAGGATGATATGGCATTTCAAATGCGAGCCTCATCCTCATCTAATCTGTCATATTCCTTTGCAAATAACAATACGATATACCTGCCATAATAGGTAATGCGTATTCGGTAGTTATGAAATTTATGATGGGACTGCTGTCTGTCATTTCCCATCCCAGTTAGTAAATTTCCACCATTTACATAATTAACCGAGTGAGCGTCGTTGTCGGTGGTTGTGATGGGTCTCAGGCGTCCACGCAAGAGTGATCCAGATGGGGACGAGTGTGCTTTGCCTGAAATTGATATCTTTTAGTTTCCTTCATTTTTAAATCCTACTAGAGAAAAATAAAAGTAGACAAATTCAGTTCAATTGGACTCCCGATGGTTCCAATTAGCTACACTGGTCTAACCAGCTCTAAATATTGCTAATGTTAAAGCCCCCCTCAAAATTGGAAAAGGAATTTAACGAAGGGGAAAATGCGAAACAATTTCGTGGTCAGCTTTGCTAATAATTTCATGATGATGATGATGATGATGACGAATGTAGATTTATTGGATCGACAAATTAAATGCCAGAAAACATTCCCGACCTGTTTTACACGATATGTTATGCGTGGGAAGGCATTAACAAATATATGAACTAAAGTAAATTACTTTAACAACAAAATCATTACAATTGTTAAAGTACGCCCAGGACAATTAGAGACATCATGCATGGATAAATACGGTTTAGATGAAATGGTATTTATTTTAAGAGGGTTACTTTTAGAATCTTTCATTTTTGAGCAGATAAATCTGATTACTCCGGACATAAAAATGTTTTCCATTGGTCGTTCAAAAGTCGGTTCAAACTTCATTTTTTCTATCCTTGCAATAGAGAAAGAAGCAACAAGGATAATATATAATAATTTAATGGAAATGACATTGAGTGGGGAACAATTTTGTCTACCATTTTGACATGAATAATTTAATGTAAAAATTCATATGCAAAAACATATTTTAAACTAAATTATATTACGGGAGTCCTATTAAAAAAATATAATTGTCATGGATGATTTATCTCGAATTATCTTCAATTTAAAGTCTCAATAAAGTTAGAAAATTAAGTCAGTTTAAAAATTGGAAAGTAAATATGTATTCATATTTAAAATCCCTGAACATTTGGCTCCCAATTTTCATCCGCCAGGTCGACCATGTCATTTCCCAGTCCATGAATCCCTATTCCAAAATCAGTTGGGATTATAAAATGAAAAACCTAATCCATGTCAACTATTCCATGAAACTTTGCATATAAATTACTTCGATTATGAATCATAAATTAACTGTTCAGTGTTTAAGCAATGAATTTATTAAATACCTGATATTCTTGCCACCGCAAATTGCTTCTCATCATTTTGATTTCGGTGCAGGTAACCCTTCAGTCGGTCAATGAGGTTGTGACGATCACAAATAATCCATCCAAATATGAAAAGGAGCACGACCACAATCAGGACCAACATGCATACATGGATCATTGTGGGACCTTCATTCTCCCCCATGTCGCTAACCGGAAGTTCAATTTTTAGACAAATAGGCTAATTTTTGTATTCAGTAATATGCTTTAAAAAAGTTGTTTTATATGTTACAGTTGCAGAGCAATATTTAGGAAGTTTCTCTTCGCATGATTTAAAAATACTAAACTTAAGTATAAATAGTGGATAATTATTATGTCATATCTCATAGGCCGCAAAAATCAATTCCAAGTCAATGTCCCACGTTATGCTAAAAATTCACGCCTAGTTTGGTTTGACATCACCTCTGTCCATGCCATGAGGTCAGCTCCTGCTATGCCAACGTAACGTCCCAGAGTGACTGTCGTAAACCAACTTAAAAGTTATCCATAATATGGACAATATGTCATATTTAATTTCTGAGTTGGCTTGATTTTCATATGAAAAACTTTGCTCATAGCTCAAAAGCAGTCCTCAGGTAACACGTGTGAGCTCATGGGTAGTTAAATCTGATAATGTCAGGAGTAATTTTACCAAGAGACTTAATTAAATTATGTTCCAATTTCATCTCTGTTTTAATAATAGTTACGTATGTAGGGAAATGGAAACCGACATTGGAATATTAATTTTGTCGGCGTTTGTTCTAATTATTTGGGAGGACCTAATTAATATGTAAATCCAGATATGACATTTAGTTCATTTTTTATGAGGCTCTTCTTCCAGCAACTTTAGAGAAAAATATGAACAAGTCTACATGAATTTAAAAAATAGTATGAACAGAATAGAAATGGTAAAATGGTTTATTTCCTCAGCTTAAAAGTATCCATGATTTGATTAGAAATGCAATCAATTATCATTGCAAAATTAATACAAAAACTCTTACTATTTCACCTCAATCATTTTTTACACATTAGCTGACTGACTTGTGTGCATTGTTGTTATAATATCCAAATCATGAAGTGTCATGTCATGAATGACAAAACAGTTTTCTTCTTGGCCTCTTGAGATTGATGTGAAGAACTTAGACAAAACTCCCACGCTCACATCCCTAGCTATAGTCGCTATCCAAAACCGGCCATATATAGCTCAGCTCAAGTCTAGCATTTAACAATAGAGCTGATATGAGCTATTAATAACTCGCACTTAGGTTCAGATAATAATATGATTAATTATTATAACATGAGAGCTAATTTGACTCCCTTGGCTCAAAGTGGATTTTTATAGCAAATTTATTTGCAATTTTAAT
>JAQIXQ010001003.1:0-18363 GCA_034700485.1 Pseudosinella alba
CACTTAATTTTCAGGGATGACAACGCAATTTCAGGGGTGACATTGTCATCCCTGTCACCAAGGTAGCGACGGGTATGATAATGATAATGAAGAAGTGACACTGGACTGTAGTAATTTAATTTTTCTTGAGAGGATTTATTAATTACAAACTAAGTAAGATGCAATATATTTAAGTTTAAATATTTCCTTAAATGTCCTTGATGGTGATGATGATCATGTCATGTAGATTGGGAACAGATCAATCTGAAACACATTTTAAAAAATGGGTTAATTCTGTTTTATGGAAAAAGGCAATCTTAATTAACCTGCTAATTAGTCAATACATTTACTGTTCTTAGGTATGCCCATCTCATGTATTGTATTTGTCATGTACACTCCAATTAGACAAGATGTCCATTTGTCCTTGAACCTCCGCCCCTGTCGCATTCATATCCCGAGCGACGCCCCCTGCCGACTCCAAAGCTATAACGAAAGCCTCCTTAATTAAGTCTGATTTGAATTGCAAGTTCCCCAGATCCAGTTTTTTCTTCATTTCCGCACACTTCTGGAGCAGGGCATGTTTGGCGTCATTCACCGGGACCGGTTTCGGAAGCGAACCACCACTCCCCTTTTGCATGATGGGGTAGTGTTTTATGAGAGCCCTGGCCTTCCTCAAGTCGTCCAGAGATAAAACGGGAGCTTTCCACACATAATCCTCAACCGGTGCTTTCTCCACAGTGGGATTATTAGGGTCGGTGGAGGCATAGACCATATCTTTAAATTTCACCACGCCCTCCTCAGTCACAATTAGGTTGACTACAATGCGCTGGGATGATGGGATAGGGCGTCGCATGGTGATCCGGAAGAGCTCGACGTGACGATTCAAAACAAGTTGGCATATCTTCAGAAAATGGCATCCAGGCGGAAAGGTGTGGCTGATAGTGATGAGTCTGGTCCGGTCTGGAATAGCATTATTTTTCGGATGCAGTCTCCCAATCACTTTCTCAAAAATGACGCGAGTCGGTTCCCTGACACATTTGGCCAGGACGTCATAGGCCAACTTGTCTGAAACAATGGCTTGGATTTCCACTGGCTTTTGGGAGAGGTGGGCGGCGCCCAACACCACCGCATTTTCATAGTCCATGTCCACGTTCAGATTGGAAAAGGGGGAGACAAATTGCTTCCCAACTTGTTCCAGAATAGGGCCCCATTTCTTGGATTCCGAAAATGTAATGAGCTCCGCAGGAACCGACCTACTTCCCAAAGGATTATTCTTCTTGTCCTGCATATTTTTCAGAGCCTCAGTGCAAATATTTTCCACAATGGCTGCATCCCTGTCGCCCAATTCAACCCCGACTAGGGAATAGTGTCCACTGTGACCAATCATTATAAGCCGCTTGGCTCCTGCTGAGGTATACGAATAAATGGAGGCGTCAATCTGGTTGGAGTTTTCAGATATGACGAGGATGTTGTGGAAAGTGGAGACTTGCTGGTCTCTGGATGGACAGCCAAATATTGCAGCAGGTCCTTCATTAACTAGGAAGACATGCGGGAAACCGGCCAATCTAACCCCATTCTTCACTTGGGTCCGCTGGATGCTGCTATACCAGAAGGGGACAGTGATCACTGCGGTGGAGCAGGTTCCTTTCATCCCGGTTTCCACGTGCCTCTTCAAATTGTGCAATATGAATCCAATGAGGAACTCCACAGCTATCTTGTGTCGCTCTCCATCATGCAGTTTAGGATTGGCGGACCAGGCGTTACCCTCGTGTTTGATTAGTTTGTCTGTGACCCACCAATGCTTCCACAATTTGGAGGGAGGTTTCTCCGGTGTACACTCTCCTTTTCCCGCGCTCCTGACTCCGTCCCCATGCACCAGAATTCCTTGATTGGTCACCCCCACAATGAATGGGGTGGATTCGGAGCCAGAAGCATTTTTCAAGATTTGGGGCTTCCCCTCAGTAAACATCCCCATTTTGATTTGGGTGGACTGGAATTGGAAGACCAGAGCCGGCAACTTGGGAAGCGCAGGAATGGGATTGGATTGTGATTGGGTGGTACTTGACAAAACCGCCGAATTCGGCGTTCCAGTTGGATTTGGAATTGGTGTTGGTATTGGGTCCGATGAACTTGGCTTTGAAGGAACCTTTGGTGACCCCCTCCCATCGATGTTATCCACTTGCCGATTAATGGGTTGAGGAGTCCTCTTCAATTGCATATCAGTTTCAGCTTCTTCATCACCGAGCTTTCTTTTCAGATTTTGTTGGGGTTGCTGGGGTACTTGTGGTGGCTGTGGCTCATCGCAAGTCAATGGTCCCATTACACAATTCATGGTCATCGTCGACATAGTAACCTCCTCCGATCCCCTCACCATACCAGCAGAATTTACCCCAACTTCAGTTAGTTCCTTCAATCCCTCTCCCTCCTCTTCATTCGAATTACCTCCAAATATTGCCCTCATCCCCTGGAAAACATATCTCTCGAACTTGGCAATTTTATTTTCCAAACCCAAACTCCGATCCTTTTCCTGCTTCAGTTTATCCTGGAGCTCGGAATTATTGCTTTTCTCCTTGTCCAACTCAACCCTCAGTTCTTCAATCGTCTTGGATTGTTTGGCAACCTCCTCCTCCTTCTCTTTCAGGTTCTTGTTAAGCTCCTGAAATCGATGAGTTTCCTTATCCAAATGGAGCTTCAAGTGTTGGAGTAAATCTCGCTGGGCGTTGGGGCCAGCGTCAGTGTCCTCCGGATGATGAACAGAATCGGGCTTCATCTTTTTCTATCCATTTCAAAAAATCAAATGGTTAAGGAAAATATTTAAGTAAGTAATACTTAAGTAAAGGTGTAGACATGGCTTCATTATTGGTATCAAATAATCCAGAAATATTATTTTAATATATTTATATACCTGAGATATACTTGACTACAAGTACAATTAATTCGACTAGTTAAACTGCCTAATGATTTAGTAAAAATGAATTTAGGTGGCTTGATATCACCAATCAACCGTGCACAGTACAGCTAAATTGCAACTTGCAAGGAGCACGAGCACACATATATGGCTTTGCTTGCTTTCTTCAACAATGTGTCCTCTCCATCATCTCTCGTGGACTGCAGACTTTCAGCTCCAAAATTGTGAAGGACTTCTGAAGGTCACTCGTATTTTTTGGAGTCTTCGCATGCTAATATTGGCAATGCCAATATTAATATTCATTTTTAGGTTTGAAGTTTGCATAGCTATTTGACTAATTTGACTAATTTGACTAATTTGACTAACACAAATCTGTGGGGTAGTCTGAGCCAAGCCAAGGACAACTTGCTCTTATCTGTTGTAGCAGCTATAGTGTGTAGTTTTGCAAGCTGCAAAATGCAACGCAGATAATTTAGATAATAAAACCGAAAATTAAATCACACTGTTCAGTCATGTCATGCCGTTTTTAATTAGCTATCCTCCAACTTTTTTCTTGATGCCACAAATTGTTTCCCAACTTGGTGCAGAATATGATGGGGCTTTATGTCTGGGATTCTGAAATTGTAATTAATTCCATGGGAGGAGTGGAGGTGTCCTCCATTTAATTATGCGGTTTATTCTCCATATTCTTTATAGTCCATTTGCGAATGAGCCCATTTCTAACAAAATGAAGCCAGTGAAATGCATTTTTGTTCAGGTAGATCCAATCTCAGATAAATATATTATGATGCATTAATATGTATTAGTACTTGGACAGAAGGAAATGGAATGTGAGTTGCTGATTAAAATTTTCAAGGTGGTTAATTCGCATTTAGTTAATTGTAAGTATATTTTTTTTCAGAATGCATCATTTTTGAAACAATTGGTATTGCATATACCTATATTGTCACTGTCAGAAACATAAAACTGCATTGTTCAAACAATATTACATAACTTGAATAATTGGAGTAATCATTATTAAATTTTACTGCATAACATTTATTATAACAAGTTGGAATATTCAAACATAACAGTGTAAAATTCTTTCATATAAGTACAATGTTTAAATATTCAATATACAAATTTAATTAATTGCAATATGACTATGGGGTAATATGATATTTATTGTCGAAACTGTATTGCTTTCTGTTAAAGTTATAACTGTAACTGTTCATTATCCGTTCCAAATAATTAGTAAATTACATAAATACATAAATTTGTGCACAGTACTTCAAATACTTTTTACAATGCGCTTAGGCATGCTAACATAATATATTTATGCATGGTTTGTTGGCTAAATTAGAGTAACGTAGGAATAATCCTGATAATTACACTTATACTGGAAGGGCTCATGGAATGGTGTATCCTTAAAGCTTTGCTAATCTGCTAATCAAACGGTAGCGGGGCAAAATTGGCCTGAAAGAAAGCAAAATCGAAAATTACATCACATGAAATGAATGCCATATTTTTACATGCATACAATTTTTGAAGGTTATGAATTATAATGATTTTTTTGGAGCGCACTTACACAATAAAAATTACTCCATGTATTTGTCTCCCCACTTGGACAATATTTCAATCTGCTCATGAATCTCCTCCACCGTTACATTGGGTTTATCTGTGAGGCTAACTGAGGACTCGATGGTCTTAACGAATGTGTCCTTAACCATGTCGGACTTGTAGGTGAATCCTTTCCGTTGTTCAGTCATTTCCTTACACTTGAGGAGCAGGGACTGCTTTGCCAGTGCCAACGGATGTATTCGATATGAGATCTCTGAAGGAGTAGCAACCTGATTGGAAAAGTATTCCAAAAGGGCCCTTGTCCTTCCGAAGTTCTCCGGCGTCAAATTTGGGGTTGACCAGGAATAGTCCTCTTCCCTGGCATTGTCCATGGAGGTGCTGGTGCGACAAGTGGAAGCGAGGAGGGTAACGTCCATCATGTCAACTATCCCATCATTAGTGACACTTAGGTTGATCGCAATGCGCTGATTTGAGGGAATGGACGGATTCACGGACAACTTCAAGATTTCGATGGGACCATTCAACCAGTTTTGAAAAATCTTCACCATTTTACACTTGAGTGGGAGGGAATGGGAAACAATTTCGCATTCGCTTTGGACAGGCAGCATAAAGTCTTCTTTTGAAATTATAGTGATATTGGAACGCTCACTATCACACTTCCCCAAAACGTCATGGGCAAGTTTGTCGGAAATTATTTGGCCAATTTGGAAGGGCTCCTGGGAGAGGAAGGCTGCCCCGAGCAGGGGATCACTTTCTTTGTTAATGCGGAAGACATGTTTCCTCCCAACTTGTTCCAGAACTGCCTTCCATTTCCAGGATTCAGCGAAAACGATCAGCTCCACTGGAGGGGATATGTCCATATTAAGCACCTTCTGGAGGACTTCTGTGCACATTTTGTGCACGAGCTTTTCCTTCTCGGCGGAACTCGTCAGGGGCGCACCTTTACCAGTCCCTCCATTCACTTCAAAGTAGTGTCCGGCATGAGCAATCATGTCCAGTCGTTTCTTTCCAAACGATGCTCTGGAGTAGATGGAGGCGTCGATCTGGCCAGAGTTCTCAGACAAGACCAGAACGTTACGGGAGGTCAACATGGTGTTGGACATGGATTGGGTGGCAAAGGCTGCTGCAGACGCTTCATTAATCAAAATTACATCCGTGAAGCCAGCCAGTCGGCCACCATCCTTCACTTGGATTCGTTGTGTGCTATTATACCAAAAGGGAATTGCTATAACTGCGACTCCGCAGTTGCCATTTAGCATGAACTCAGCGTGGCCCTTCAAACTTTTTAATACGAACCCAATCAACAACTCAACTGTCATTTGGTGAGTGTCTCCATCAGGAAGTAAAATATTTCCGGACCAAGCTTCATCTCCGCCCTTTATAAAGTGGTCAGTGACCCACCAATGCTCCTTGAAACTGGGATGGACTTGAGTCGATTCCGAGGTGATGTTTCCAGTTACGGCATTTCCATACTCAAGCCTTCCATTTGCAGTCAGCCCCACCACAAACGGGGTTGATTTGGAGCCACAAGAATTTTCCAAGATTTTGGATTCTCCATCTTTGAACATGGCCATTCGAATTTGCGTGGATTGGAACTGGAAGACCAAGGCTGGTAAGGGGGGAAGGGATTTAACTTGTTTGGAATTCTGCCCCTCGCGATCCGCCACAGGTTTTGTCCCAAGTCGCATTGCTTCGCTGTCGTTTCTTGCCGTGCTGGTTAAAGTTGATTGCTCAAGCTTTCGTTTCCGACTTTGAAGCACTGGTGTCACTTTATTTGTCAGCCCCTCGATCCCCCCAACTGCACCAGTTTGAGTGGGGCCACATGTGGATCTGATCTCAACACTTTTTGCACATGAAGGTGGTGGGCCTTCAACTATTTCACCCTCCTCCACGACTTCTTCCATCATCTCAGCTTCCACAGCCTCCACTGCCTCCTTAGATCTTTCCTCATCCGGTGACCCACCTTCCACCATCACTGTCAAAGGTGGCCCCTCCAGTTTATCCATTTTCTGCTCCTCCTCCAACCTCCGACACCGTTCCATTTGTATTTTAAGCTCTTTCTCAAGTACAGTCGTTTTGGATTTCTCTGCTTGGAGTTCACCATCCGCCTTGGAGAGATCCTCCCATAATTCCTCATTTGTCTTTGTCAAGTTGATAATGTCGAATTCCTTTCTGTCCAGCTTCTTCTCAAGCTTTTTAATCTGGTCATCCTTCTCCTGTAATTGCTGTCGCAGAATTGATTGCTCCTTCTGCCCAGCTTCTGTTATGGGATGATGATCATGTTGCTGGCTGGGTTCCATGACTTTCTGAAATCATATAATAAAAATAAAATTTTCATATTAAATTAATCCCATTGATATTTAAACAATCTAGGCAGAGCAGAATTTAATTGGTCTTAGAATTGGTCGTTAGTTTAATCTGTCGTTGGATTACGGTGTTAACGGCAGCCGGGTATGCAAAATAAATGTAGATGGGCTATTCGACTACTGATTACTCCTTGACCACGGAGACTTGACTGTCGAATTGCGGTTTTTACTCCAATATTTATATGAGAATTGGTTGGCTTTTGTCAATGTATTTTAGAGAAGTTGACGCTGAGTTGTAGTTTGGAACTGGCTTCAGTTTGTAGAATATTAGGAGTCCTATAATAATATGGGAGTTGATGACGATGTGTATATCAGGAAGTATCATCGTCATCATTTTGAATATTGCAAATAGTTATAGATAGGAAGAAAGTGACGAAAAGGGTTGTGCTTGAATTGGAGTCCAAAGTTTTAAGATAAAAGGATGGGATGTGATGTGACGTAGCTTTGTCACATATACTTTAAATTCTAATTGGGTTTGGTGACGGAACGGGTTTTGACGGTGGTCAGGAACTAACATACATAAGTTATGGCAGATTTGGACGGGTTACATTAGAAATCATATTTATTGGATTGGAACCCATTTTAATGAAATTGCAAAATGATATTTTTGCAACTTTAAAAATAACTTACCTACTATTATTGATCCGCTCACGAATAGATCGAAGTGATTTATCTAAATTTATTTATTTATTTATTTTTACTGTAGGATGCAATTAAAGTTCAATCACATCACGATCACTCCATACGGCCGGCTTAATACTGGAGCATGGCATGAAAACCTACTTATAATATCTAACTTTGAATATTATTGAGCTTTAAATCTCATTATTAAATTGATTTGAAGAGACTAACAAAAATATACGCCTTCACTTCACTTTCTTTAGTCTATTCTGCCCAAGTTCTCAAAAAAAAAACCTGGAAGATAAATAATAATAAGGCAAAGAAGCACTTTACTTTTTCATGTTCTCCAAACTGACTCGAGTCTCGATCCATGACCAGGAGCAAAACTAGGTATGTTTATTTTCTATATGATTTTTTTAATATGTCTTAAGATTCATATAATAAAATAAGTTATATGAACATTTTTACTTTACAATGTTTCTTTATAGTCCAGTGTCCAGTCCAAGACAAGTTAAAGGAAAGTCATATATATTTTATGATGGGGACACGAACATATCATATCATATCCCGTTATATGAGGAAGAAACAAAGGAGATCAATGCTCTATCAAGCAGAGCAGGAGAGAGCCAAAGCAAAGTGAAGTAAAGTGATCCAGTTTATTTTACAACCAGCAACTCCCCCTCATCTCATAAAACAACTTGTTTCCCAAACACTGTAGCAGTGTTAATGATGTGATTATACTCGAGCAAGTGTCAATGTGCTATCATATCATGGTGAATGGAGAATAGATAGATCTAAAAATCAAGCTGGTTGTGTTGTAATTGTGCGAGTCTCTTTCTACATGGGTGCTTGACTGATGGCTGGAATGGCAAGAAGCTCAAAGATCATATCACACTTTGCAATCTTTTTTAAGAATATTATATTTCCTGTCCGGCTATCCCAAGCTTTAAAACAACTTACTTTTTATGAGGAGAGAGATGACTAGCAAACGTGTTCGTTTTTCTTACCATATCCATTCACAAGTTTTGGTGGATTGCTGGTTTGGTTTGGTTGACTTCTTGAACCATTGACAAAAAATAAAAAATAAGAAATGCATTGAAGTCATGATCATGAATGCAATTATGCCACTGTCTGGAGTCTGGACATCATGATACGATATATGCTTTATGCCTTCTGATCTGATCCCTTTTTTACCATTTTCCCTCATATCGTGACCACCCACCTACCCAAGTTATGCACAAAATGTGTTCAACTAGAAGCAGAATATGTATAGGATGATGATTTGATAATATCCAGACGGATTCCCTGTCGCATTACTAGTTTGAAAAAGTTATACCATGGTAATTGGGATTGGGAATAGACATCTCACATCTCATTAGAGCTGGGATCAGACCCGATTTTTCAGACATTCAGACTTTTTTCAGACTTTTTCAGACTCAACAAAATCAGACTTCAGATCAGATCAGACTTTAAAGTCTGAAAGTCTGATCTGATTTAGTCTGGTCTGGTCTGAAGTCTGATAGTCTGATCTGAAGTCTGAATTTTAAAACAGAATAAGACCATACGTGTAGAGAGAGGCTAATGGAATAGGCTGAAATATCGTATGTGCTTAAATAATAGATGAATGGTATGGTCAATATGAGGGTGGATTAAATCAGAGATAGGTTTAAATTACAGGGAGGCTTAAATTAGAGAGGCATAAATTAGAGAGATGCTTAAATTAGAGAGAGGCTTAAATTAAAGGGAGGTTTAAATTAGAGAGAGGCTTAAATTAGAGGGAGACTTAAATTAGAGAGAGGTTAAAATTGGAGAGTCTAAAATTCCAGGGATGCTTACATATTTGACATTAATTAATAATTGGGAAAAGTTTGTAATATAGTTTGTAATTGTAAGGTTTAACAAGACAGGGATGACTTAGGGATGATAACAAGACAGTTAAAGGGATGATTTTTGCAAAAAATTATAATATTGGTTACCTTATGCTAATTAAATCATATCTCGCCAGATTACAATTACAACCACAGAGAGTAATGATTAGGATTTCTAGTCATTCCTCTATGATTACAACGTTATTTTATGCCGATCCTATCATGCCTATTACGTTTGCTAAAAAGTCTGAAATAGTCTGCAGACTTTCAGATCAGATCAGACTTTGTAATTCAGACTTCAGATAAATCAGACTCTCATTATCAGACATCAGATCAGATCAGACTCTGTTATTTCAGACTTTCAGTCTAAAAAAAGCCTGATAGTCTGAAATTCGACGTCTGATTCCAGCTCTACATCTCATCTTATCTCACATGTCACATCGACATTGATATTTTAGCTTAGAATTGCCAGGAGAGGAAATGCGTAAGCATATTTATAATCGCAAAATTCGCAACGCAGTTTGATATTTTTGAGTGCACTAACCGAGCAAATATGCGATGACCATGACTAATAGTAATGAATGGACAAGATAATGATTATCTTACGACTTGTTGAACTTTTGAACTCTAATCAGCATGCAGTTCTTCAACTGTTGATTTCCCGTGGGATTTTTTTATTGATGGGTTTTAGTTTGGCCTGTTGAGTGAGTACAACTGGAGTGTCTAATGTGAGCTAATTAAAAAGTTAAGGGACTTCAATGGGTCATGTCGGTGATTTATTCTTCGGAAAATGTTATTATCTTAATATGTGCTTATTACCTAGCTTCACCAAACAAATATGACAAATCTGTCAAGATGAAACAGAAAAAAGGGACAAGCCCATGCATTTCTGATTGATATAAAATACCTATAAATACACACATATCATGTCATGTTCCATTTTTTTCTGAATGCAACGGGAAAGTTCAATCATAGTCAGTAGTCAGGTTAATCAAAAATAGATAGCAAATTACCATATTGATTTATTAAATAAGCAATTAAATATTTTTTTCCAAACAAAATATTCTGTTATCATTCCTATTTAATGTTTAATACAAAATGGGATGTAAAATACGAGTAATATTTACATTTCAATTTCATGACTGTTTTAATTATAACAATGTATTTAATTATAAAGATGATGATAAGAATTGGAGCTCTATATTAAAAAGGTAACACATTTGATTGGCTACGGTCAATTTATCAACATAATAAGAAATATTTTAGTGTTAGTCAGTAAACTTCAGTAAACCTGCAAACATAATGGAATGAATTCATTTTTTAAATGCATTGTTCATATCATCATAATCTGGCATGTCCCATTTAGCTGTAGATGTAAAGTTAATATAAGCACTTACGATATAGCAGTCAAATTCAAGTCATTTGATGTATTTGGACCTCCACTTCTCCAATATCTTCATCTGGCCATGAATCTCCTCAGTCGAGATATTTGCTAACTCTGCCTTGCCCAACGCTGACATTATCGTTTTCACGAGCGCATCCCTAATTAATTTAGAATTAATTGTCAATATCCCTCCATCCAGTTGTTTCTTAAGCTCATTGCACAACTGCAACAGCATCCGCTTGGCTTCCTTCACTCTGCCTTCTGGGGTTACCCCGTCCTTGAAAATGGATTCCAGGAGAGCTTGGGTGGCCGTAAAGTCCTCTTCTGATAAGTTTGGAGTTTTCCAGGAATAATGCTGTTTGTTTGCTTTGAGGATACCGTGCCATGGGGAAGCAATGGCAACCGCCAGGGGCTTAATTATCCCCTCATTAGTGATACCCAAGTTGAGGGTCAAGCGTTGATCAGGACGGACTGAAGAATGAACTGTCATCCCAGCTATTCCAATGGGCCGACCCCCGACAATCTGGAAAACCCTCGCCAGTTTACACTGGGATGGGAGGGTCTGGCGAACAACCTTATCCCCCTTTGGAATGACTTGAAGGATGGAACCACCTCCATCATACATGGCCAAGGCTACGAACACATCATATGCCAATTTATCCGATATTATTTTCGCAATTTGAGTTCGGTCTCGGGAAAGATGAGCAGCTCCGAAGACTACATCGGATTCACTGCTAGAATCCGAAATTGGGTTCACAAATTGTTTCCCAACTTGCTTTAGAATCTTCTTCCATTGATTGGATTCCCCGATGATGATTAGTTCGGATGGCGGGGATGTGTCGCCAACTATGTTATACTTTTTGTCATTCATAGTTTCAATGGCTTGGTTGCAAATTTTGTCCACGATCCTTTCCATCTCTTCTACTTGGAAACTTTTGATGACTTTCCTGTCCATTTCCACGTAGTGACCCCCGTGGCCAATCATGGATAACCTTTTGCACCCTGACGTGTAGGAGTTTAAGGAGTAGATGGAGGCATCAATCTGTCCTCCGTTCTCAGATAAGACCAGAATATTTTTCAATATGACTAAATTTTCATCCCTTGCTGCGGCGGAGGCGAAGACGGCTGCAGACCCTTCATTAACTAGATAGACTTCAGTGAAGCCAGCTAGTCTTGCCCCATCTTTAACTTGGGTCCGGTGGGCACTGCTGTACCAAAAGGGGATTGTTATAAGGGCGATCCCACATGTGCCTTTTAGTTTGGCTTCAACATCCTCCTTCAAATTCCTCAGAATGAAGGCTATTAGGAACTCCACATTGATCTTCTGTCTTCCACCGTCCTTCCGTAAAATCTCTGAGGACCACGGGTCATCCCCGCACTTTATCAATTGGTCAGTGACCCAAATATACTTGCTTATCGTTGGATTGGAATGATCTGTTTCCAGATTTACTCCATTCCCATACTCCAAGTTACCATCCGGGGTCACCCCAACCACGAATGGAGTTGTGTATGAGCCAAAGGAATTTTTCAAGAGTTCGGGCTCGCCGTCAATCAACATTCCCATTTTTAGTTGAGATGATTGGAACTGGAAGACCAATGGAGACAATGAGGGCAACACTGCACTTGTGCTAGTTGGAACTGGTGAAGAATAAACTGAAACTGCTCCCAGACCAGAGCATGGATTTGGTGTCACTTCAGTAGAAAGTTTCTCAACATGGTTGCGTTTTAAAGCCACTTTATCTTCGACAGTTTTTGCTTTCTCTTCTAGCTTCCTTTTCAGATTTGCCTTCACTTGAGTGACTTCATTGGGCTGCATGATTTCCTCTTCGATAGAGGCAACTGTCCCATTCTGAATATATGGAGGGGCAATCTGGGACGATGACGAGGTCCCCAAAGCTTCTCTCATTTCCAAAGGATGTTTGCTTATCAAATCCACTGGTTTTATAGCACCTCGAAACATTTCCTTCAACTTTTCGTTTTGGAGAGGTGATGAATCTCCAGAAGATATTTCCATGGCCGACAAAACAAGTCTTTCAAAATTCGCACTTTTTTGCTCAAAGCTTTCACTCCGCTTCCGCTCATTCTCATATTTATTTTGCAGCTCCGATCTTTCCTTTCTTTCATTGTGAAGCTTGCTCTGAACTTGGGCAAGTTTACCCGATAACTGTCTGATTGTCTTTTGCAAGTTACTGTTTTCCTCTTCCTTTCTCCCCAGCGCCTTTTCAAGCTCTTGGATCTTGCAACTATTTTGATCTAAATCGGCACTTAAATATTGGAGCAGGACTAGCGGATCAGTGTCAGTGGTATCCATGATTGATATAGATTACCTCCTTCTGATTGATCGAATATTTTCACAACTAATTCTCCACCTCTCCACCTGAACTTGGAATATGTTATGAGTGGCAACTATACATTCACTTGCTTATTAACAAAAATCCTCCTTTAAGCATATTATGCACGCTCTTGAGCCGTATCCATCTTTGGATGTGGACTGATTGGAATTGGAACTTACTGGATCCACAGGCACGACTACATGTTGGCTTGTGCTATTCCTTGCTTGAAGACATCGGTGCACTTTTTATTGCCCAAATGTGCAAATCCCGTCCTGTGTCCTGTGTCTTGAATGAGCACAGCTTTTTAACATCATCATGTTCAATGCTAATGCTCCCTAAACAAAGAAGTGGGGCCGAGTGGTGAGCTTATCGAGCAGTCAGTTCAGCTTGCTCAACTCACTTCCACTTTTAGTTTCTGTAAGCTAAAATGAAGACGAATAAAAATAAGAATAATTGATAGGTTCATAAAGTATGTAATTGGTGGAGTCTACGAAAATATTTGACTGACTTGGTTGTGAGCATAATGACTAATGGCATTGGCATGATTGAATTTTTGCAACAAGACAGTAAAAAGTCGGCCAAGCTGAAGATTTGTGGTAATATGAAAAGTCCTTTGCTTGTGATTATGAGACATAGTGATTATGCTTATTGATGCTTTCAGTAATTAGACGATGGAAATCGAGCAAGATCTGTAAACCACGCCGGATTTGTGATAATTTCTCAAATCCTGGCTTCCGCCCTCAACATGTCCGTGATGAGCCCACCAACAAAAACAGGACTTCTGACCGGAGCTGGTCTGATGAGTCGGCGGTCGGGAACCATCATTCCGAAGGAGTATTCCAACTTGTTATTCAGAAAAATAAAAATATTTTTATTCCAATTATGAATGATTATGAAGTTATTCTTTGCATGGCTCATATTACCCCACCAATTTACGTTGGCCAGATGCCATGCAAATGCAAGCTGTAAGCCTAAAAAGAGAAATCGGCAATTCCAATATGCAATATTAGCAGAAATAAATTTGAGTGACCTTCAAACATCCTTCACAATTTTGGGGCTGAAAGTCTGTAACTCTGTAATCCAGGAGAGGAAAGCACATGTAGTTGAAGAAAGCAAGCAAAGCCATATATGTCTTGTGCTCCGTGCAATTTTGTTATCCTCATCGTTGCAAACTTATGTATTGTGCATGGTTGATAGTCGATTGTTGATATTGATGTCAAGCTATAGAAATTAATTTTTAACACTTTGTTAAGCGACCTTAACTAGTGGAATTAATTGTACTTGCAGTTAGTTAAGGTTGAGGACAATCTTGGGAGGTAATCGGAATGAAGAGGGAACGGGATTGGGGGAACTAAAGAGGCTGGAGTGATTTCTGCTGGAATGGTGGGGGAACAGGATAATAGTGTCGGGGTAACTACGTCTTCTTCAAGTTCTACCTCGGTTGCTATGTCGACGATGATGATGAATTATGTAATTGAACGAAGGACAGGTCAGGTGGATGAGCCACAGCCACCGCAAATACCGCTACAAAATCTAAAAAGAAAGCTTGGAGATGAAGAAGTTGAAAATGATTTTCACTTGAAGAGGACTCCGCAAGCCACTAATCCGCAAGTGGATATCATTGATGAGAGTGGGACACCAAAGGTCTCTCCAAAGCCAAGTTCATCGGAGCAAATATCAAACCCAATTGGAACAGCGGAGTCGGCAGCAAGTCCACTCCAATCAAAATCCAATCCTGTTCCTGCGCTGCCCAATTTGCCGGCTCTGGTCTTCCAATTCCAGTCCACCCAAATCAAAATGGGGATGTTCACTGAGGCAAAGCCCCAAATCCTGAAAAATGCTTCTGGCTCCGAATCCACCCCATTCATTGTGGGGGTGACCACACAAGGAAATCTGGAGTTTGGGGACAGAGTTACCGCTATCCTTGAAGCTGAACAGGAGCTAGAGCAACATGAATCCACCTTTTGGAAGTATTGGTGGGTCACAGACAAATTAATCAAATGGGGGAACAACGCCTGGTTCGCAAGTCCTAAGCTTCATGATGGAGAACGACACAAGGTAACGGTAGAGTTCCTCGTAGGCTTCATATTGCACAATTTGAAGAGACATGTGGAAACTAAAATGAAAGGGAGCTGCTCCACTGCAGTGATCACAATCCCGTTCTGGTATAACAGCAGTCAGCGGACCCAAGTGAAGAATGGGGTCCGACTGGCCGGTTTCCCGCATGTCTTCCTAATGAACGAAGGGCCTGCAGCAGTATTTGCCAGCCCATTAAGAGACCAGAAGGTCTCGACTTCCCACAGCATCCTCGTCTTATCTGAAAACTCCGGCCAGATTGACGCCTCCATTTATTCCTACACCTCCCATGCCTCATCAGAGGGCAAACGGCGGCTCGTCATGATAGGCCACAGTGGACACTATTCTCAAGTGGGTACTGGTGCCACCACACTTGAATTTGTTGAACGGGATGCAGCAATTGTGAAACAAATTTGCACACAGGCGTTGCAAAATATACATGACAAAAAGCATAATCCGATGGGAAACACCTCGCATCCTGCGGAGCTCATCACAATTTCGGAATCCAAGAATTGGGGCCCCTTTCCCGAACAAGTTGGGAAGCAGTTTGTGACCGCCTTTTCCAACGTGGGCATGGACAATGAAAATGCTGTGGTGTTGGGCGCAGCCCTCCTCTCGCAAAAGCCGGTGGATATTCAAGCGATCATTTCAGACAAGTTGGCGTATGATGTCCTGGCCAACTGTGACGTTGATGCGTCGAATCCTGTCATTATTGAGAAAGAGACTTCAAGCCTATGTCCGAAAGATAATGTTACCCCGATCCGGTGCAGACTTATCAATCACACGTTTCCACGTCAAGCCCAGTTTCTGGGGATATCCCAACTTGTTTCAAAGTTTCCCGTTGAGATCTTCGGGATCCGCATGAAACGCTCCATTCCCAAATCCAAGCGCATGACAGTCAACCTAACTGTGAATGACGAGGGTGGGGTAGAATTTAAAGATATGGTCTATACCTCCACTAGACGTAATAATCCTACCGTGGAGAAAGTCCCGGTTGAGGATTATGTGTGGGAAGCTCCCTTTTTATCCCTGGAGGATTTGAGAAAAGTCAGTGCGCTCTTGAAGGAGTGTCCACGTCCCCAGACTCCGAACCCGATCGATGACGCCAAACAGGCGTTGCTCAGGAAATGTGTGGAGGTGAGGAACAAACTAACAGAGGGGACTCTCCAGTTCAAATCAGGCTTGATTAAGGACGCCTTCGTTGCAGCTTTGGAATCGGCAGGGGCCGTCGGTCGGGATATGAATGCGACAGTGGCGGAGGTTCAAGGACAAATGGACATCGTGGCTAATTGGAGTGTACATGACAAATACAATACATGAGATGAACTGTAAAAGGATTGACTATTTTCATAATCCATAATTAACCTATTTGTTTAACTGTCTTCCAGATTGATATGTTTCCAAAGTTTGCACTTGATAACCCAGGACCTGAGCTAATCTACATTGACTGATCATGATCATCACCATCAAGGACATTTAAGGAAATGAAGACGTTTAATCTATTTGTCAAGTTTCATATTTCTAATCGTATGCAAATATTACATCTTGATGATCGTTATATCCATGAAATAAACGGCTTGCATTTCAATTAATACGTGACATTTTGATAGTAGTGAACATCAGATTAAACTTAAATCTAACAATCGATCCTCTCAAGAAAATCAAATTGGGGACACTTCAATTCTGCGTCACTTCTTTATTGTTCATAAATAAATGGGAAGAATGGGTGGTGAATGTAATATATAAATGATATTGATATCGATGTGTATGGTTGTTGACATTTCATTTGTTTTGCGTTGTGGTCTGATTTAAGGACACATCTTATACCAATTATTTACCTAACTTCGGAAGTCGGACGTGGCGAAACTAATTTATTTTGCATTCATTATGATTATAACTGTACTTAATTGACGCGATCCTAAAATTGCATTTTGCATTTAACAAAAAATTTCGGAACAAACACATAGGTATATATATACACATTCATGTATGGTCAGTGACTTCACATGGTTATGATCGCGATTTCCTGTTGCCCTGTCTCTTTAGAAGAAAATCTAACTCTCACAACAAACTTTTTTTTCTGTAAGGCTCGACCAATAGCACGTTTAATAGTTTGATTTTGTTTTAAGTTCAGCCAAATTAAGAAACTTAACAATTATTTAATCTACATAAATCACATGAAGTATCACGTAAGACCTTTGTTATTAAAAATTTATATGCGTAAAATGCAGAAATCCTTGGAGAAATGGGGAGAAATATTATTTATTTCTTAAATATTATTTTTTTCCTTTCCCTGCCCCCAAAACATACAAATATTTTGGTATTTTCTACCTCCCAAAAACAATCAAACACTTTTTTCCTTTCCCAATCCCCAAAATATACAAATATTTTGGTCTTTTCTCCGTCCCAAAAACAATCAAACGCTTTTTTTCCTTTCCCTCTTCCCAAAACATACAAATATTTTGGTCTTTTCTCCGTCCCAAAACGCTTTTTTTCCTTTCCCTCTTCCCAAAACATTCAAATATTTTGGTCTTTTCTTCGTCCCAAAAACAATCAAACGCTTTTTTTCCTTTCCCTCTTCCCAAAACATTCAAATATTTTGGTATTTTCTTCGTCCCAAAAACAATCAAACGCTTTTTTTCCTTTCCCTCTTCCTAAAATATACAAATATTTTGGTCTTTTCTCCGTCCCAAAACGCTTTTTTTCCTTTCCCTATCCCCAAAACAAACACATATTTTGGTCTATTCTCCGTCTCAAAAACAATCAAACGCTTTTTTCCTTTCCCTATCCCCAAAAAATACAAATATTTGGGTCTTTTCTCCGTCCCAAAAACAATCAAACACTTTTTTTCCTTTCCCTCTTCCCAAAACATACAAATATTTTGGTCTTTTCTCCGTCCCAAAACGCTTTTTTTCCTTTCCCTCTTCCCAAAACATTCAAATATTTTGGTCTTTTCTTCGTCCCAAAAACAATCAAACGCTTTTTTTCCTTTCCCTCTTCCCAAAACATTCAAATATTTTGGTCTTTTCTCCGTCTCAAAAACAATCAAACGCTTTTTTTCGTTTCCCTATCCCCAAAAAATACAAATATTTTGGTCTTTTCTCCGTCCCAAAACGCTTTTTTTCCTTTCCCTCTTCCCAAAACATACAAATATTTTGGTCTTTTCTCCGTCTCAAAAACAATCAAACGCTTTTTTTCCTTTCCCTCTTCCCAAAACATACAAATATTTTGGTCTTTTCTCCGTCCCAAAACGCTTTTTTTCCTTTCC
>JAQIXQ010001004.1:0-18339 GCA_034700485.1 Pseudosinella alba
TTGATCGAAAGTTGTTGAACTGCGAGAGGTTTAATAAACCACTGCAGTGCTTATCAGCTACTTAAGATCCCCCACGTCGGTTGACACTTGCTCCGCAAGTGAAAAAAAAAATGACGCTGGAGATGGCTGGATATAAAAAGTCGACGAGAGAAGAGTGGAGGGCATCATTATTTCAACAATTCCAGGAGAAGACTCATCATGAAAGTCATATACTTATTGCCGTTGCTGTTCGTGGTGGGAGTAGCATCATGGGAAGATTGGGAGTGGAAGTCCTGCGTGCGCTGCACCCAGAATCGTAAGAAATTTTAATATCAGTATCGGTATATTTCTCATTAACTTCCAAAATTATGGGGGATTAATTATCGTAATCGTATAATTTCTATAATTCAGTATTTGTATGAATTCTGTAGAAGGACGATACGTTTTCTTTCATCGGGGGGCAGGGGGAGACGATGAAATGACGGGAAAAGCATACTGCTTGCGGTGTGCTATCGCCGGGGAGAGGTAATGTAGCAATCAGCGAACGGGAAATTGTTGAAGGTTGAGTGTTGAATAATATAGTAGTAATGACAATATAATAATGTTATTTGTTTTATGGGACGGGGTTGTACACTGGGCATCGTGGTTTCCTTGTGACCCCGTAACATATCAATATGAGGTCCCATTTTTTTTATATAATTAGATAAGTTCTGACGAGAATTACCTCAAAAATGGAATGCATATTTAATGAAATTAAGGTAATCTTTGTCCACAACGAGCTAACATACATGAGCATATTTTTTCATGTGTGGCCAATGTATAAATATTTTGTTTTACGTAGCCTCAGGCACTGAATCCGCGATTATTGTGCAAAAGGAATTTGATACAAGAAACGGAATCGGTAACAAGTCAGTCAGTTTCATTCATCCCTAATTTCTAATGCACTGCAATTATTTGCTTGCTCATAGAACCAAACGCTAACGAGGAAATTGGAAATCTCATTATGCCGCTGTGGTGATCTGTACCTACGCATCGGACTGCACCGATAACCTTTCGAAATGCTGTCAAATTTTTACAGCAATGTTGCTGTAAAAATTTCACTTCTGTACCGGATAGCAGAAGGCAGTACCATATCCGAGTCATCCCCTACAATACCCTTTTTCTTCATTTACCTGATTTTTGATACGTACATTGTATCAACCTCTCATTCGAATCATGCTTTTAACATATCCTTTATAATTATATGCATAGATTAATTATCATCATCGTCACTCTCATAATTCAAAATGAGTAAGTACCGAACGCGGTCGTAGGAGAAAATGGAGAGCAAACAAGAAATGATAAATATCAGTTATGAGGAAGAAAAGGAGGATTCTGATGACAATCCTAGCTATGTGCGCCATTTACGACAAGTTGAACCACAAGTTCCAAAACAGTTAACATATAGACCTTAACAATACCGTGACAATGCTACATGACATGAGTTACTCATTTAATCTAGTTTTAGGTAACTTGTGTGAAACCCATTAAAATGACAAAGCAGCTTATATGTCATGGCCACGTTGTTTGGTTAATGAAATTGAATTTTACACAGGGTGTCATCATCTCTTTTCATTCGAACTGAACTCAAAATCCTTTGGGATGGATTTAGTACGTAGATACATATACATGGGACGGAGAGGAACATATTTTACAGGCTAAGCTCATTGAAAGTTAGTCAAAAGGCTCCGACATTTGAAAGTGATATAAAAGCATACATGGTAAGGGATGCATCATCAGACTCTATTCCGAGTGGCCTTTTCTGTGGAAAAAGGCACAATACGGCAATTGAGTACCGTAAATGCATGAGCACTTGCTCATATAGGTTTTTTTCCCTGACGAACATGCAGAGAAAGTCCAGGAATCAAATGAATGCACCAATGAATCAGATCAATGTCCAATGTTGAGTCCTCCCCACATGCATAGTAACTGCAAAGGCATTCTTCTGAGGACGATGAATCTGAGGATGTTCCTCAGACTTCAAATGTGAGCTCATATGCCGCGTTTAGGGGTACAGTGGTAGAAAGCAAAGGCAAGCAGATCAATTGTGATCTGTGTTCCGGTATATCTCAATAAACGTGGATACTTTATCCACTTGATGGAGAAATGTGGGGGGTGTTATATCTGCGAGAAGTTGTAAGAGAGAGCGCTTTGACAATTTCATCTTTCAAAAAACAGAGAAAGCTACATAGGTTCATTGTCACTAATCCTAGATATATTTTGATAGTGAGGTGGGAAACAAAATAGAAAATTAATTGTGTTGCTTTATTTAGGCCTGGATTTGACGATGCAGTTTAAGCTGCTATGAAAAATACAACTTTTGTTATTTTTTTCATCCCATTGTCATAACTTCGTTATAATGAAGTGCATGCCATGACAAGAAGTCCAGAGAAGATGTATTCCTACTTGAAATGCATGAGAGCATCCAAGCTGGATAAGGGATTGACTAGCCTAATGGATCATTTTGCAATTTTGACACTTGACCCAAGCACAAAGGAATTAAAGTACCACGACGGGAATATTATATATAGCGTAATAATCCGTATAATGTTTCCCCAGAATTGCAAATCAATACGTGACGAAGGCCCTGAAGATAAGATTGGATCTTGACCCTTCCGGTTGGGAAGCAATTCCTAAACCAACTGTTAGCAGCCGTTAGCAACACAAATGCAACAGAAACTGGAAACGAAAGTGCATGGTAACAAAATAATTCAAGCGGGTTCTGAAAATGACAATTCTAATATTTAAGTATCCCGGTGAACAATTACATCCCTAAAAACTCCCATCATCCTGTTCATATACCTTCGAAAAATGTTTGAACCTAAATACGTGTTAGTGCTCAAGTTAGCAGAAACTTTCATTGTATCTCCCTTTTTGTTAAGCTAAATTTAACTTCAGGACAAGAAAATGTCAACTGGTTTAAAAAGAGGAGCCTGCGTTGGTGAAGATGGCCCGGATGAATGAAACTATCATCTTTCCTTCTCCCGTCAATCCTCTGATAGGGCAGAGGGAGTTCTGCTTCTTATGCCTCCGTAACAAGACCGTCTCCCGCATCCTCCTCGTCCTTCCCTCCTTCGTGGATGTTTACCAACGTGAAGTTCATGTGAGTGTGTGTTGATGACCGAGAACAGATTCCACAGGACCTTCAATTGATACACTACATGACCAACAGCGTAGATTGCATCTATCCCTTCCTGGCCCGCGACTATGTAAAAGCGGATGTCCGGTTTCATCCAGGCAAGAGAAAGCTCATATGAAAAGAAACAATCGCATAAAAAAAACTCTTTTTCATTATGATTGCTAATTATTTTTCTTTTCTTGTGCAAACAGGCAATTCTTAGTTGGGTCCCTGTTACCTAACATGCACTAGTGTCTGTTTGTCTATAAGTTCGTATTTTCTTTTGAAATTCCCAATTTCCCTAAAAGTCCCAATGATGCTCCCAGCTCTCAAAGGTTTCCTAACGTTTCCCATAAGGTTTTCCCAATCTCCTTATCACCGATTTAATCAGGTAGACAAAGGTAAATGCAGATTCCATGAATTGCATTTACTAACAAAAGAAATTAGGTAATTAAATTAGGTATTAATTTAATATATAAACGAATCGAAATTTGATGCACTTCAGGAGTATTGTGACTGAGTGCAACGGCGACCAAGACTTATTAGAAATAAAGGCATTTAGATTATTGTTATACCTCATACCTTTTTGTAGTGTAGCTACCATTTTTGTTTCTTTGCCTTATCCCAATTACCGTGCACGTTCCTACAAAAACATTCCGAACAAGTGAAATTTCACTTTTAGAAATTTTCACCGAAACATTTCTATCATTACGTTATACTTTTCCAACAAGTTAACTTAGAACTTTTGCTACCTTGTGACCGTTTTGAAAATTTCGATTTTTTTTGAAAATTAAAGTGCAAAATCTGAGTGAGTTCAACAATATCATAACAGTAAAACTGTTTTTGCTTCCGCACCCTACCACCTTTATTCAACCATCCAAACTGAGCTCAACCAAATTCGCTTTTTCACACGCTTTTCTTTATGCTTATTATTTTTTTTTGCAATTCACCGGCGTGAAAATGTTTGCCATAAATAGCAATTAATCTATTCAAGCTTATTCAAATTATTGTAACAAAAGCTGGCTATATCACTAACACAGCCGATAATAAATTATTTTTCTTGCTTTCATTCTTTAGTTGGTATTTCCAACCTCCCCCTCCCCCCCGCCACAACTGTCCCAAGATTTTACAATTTATTTTCTTATTCCGGTTATATTGTGTTAAAGAGGTGATTGTCTCAAACAATCAATCATCCTCAATACTCGCTCATCCCACTCTCAACGGTATAATCCCCGTTGTTACAAAGGAGGACGACATCACCGCCGAAATGCACTCGAATGCATCGAGATTGTTAGCATCAAACCACCTTTCCCTTCCCCAACCTTTTCCTCCTCACCCCGCATTAGTAATAGTAACGGTAAACTCTCGTATTATATAACGAGAACGGATCACTGGCAAAGCAGCCAGTCCGTAATCTGAGTTTACAAATAAAGTTGGTAGCGTAAAGTTACTCTTTCTAACTGTGATCACGAGCTCCTCGTTAGCACTCATTGATATTGGCACACACGGGCATACGGAACCTTAAACTCATAACAATTGTTCCGAAATGCCTCGCCAACGCCAGGCCAGAAACCAAAAATGTGTCTACTTTTAAAAGGCACCTAATCTTTGTGATGTCCGTCACTTAAATTACACTTATTTAAATGGGATACTCCATCTTTATTTACAAGACATGTGCCATATCTGCGACTGAAAATCAACTTGTTGAAGTTAACTGCAAGGAAGCCCAACGCAGCGGTTTTCCGATCATGATTGTAAGTAATCAAAAGGATATGAGGTTTGCTACTGAACACAAGTTCAAGAAACGACTCAACGGAAAATCGATTTTTCCTGAAGTATATTGAAATTCTAGCAACTTGTTAAGTAATTTCCATAATAAGCTCATTATGAAATGCTTACTAAAAATACACATGTTCAAATACTTAGCCATGTTAAATAACACATCCACATGCATGACACCATGTAGAGGTATGCAAGTATGACATGTCATGTCATATCATACAGTAAATACACATAGAATGATGTAAAATGTGATCTTGCTATGAATTTATATGATTCGATGTGCTATTATGACATAACAAGCTATGATATGTGAAATTAGGCCTATTCATGAGTTCCTATGTTAAAGGACTCGAGACATTCGAACTAGTATATATAGCCGAACGAGCTTGTATCTCGTCAGTAATCAAGTTAAAGTGATACTCGTTTGTATTAAAGTGTTTACTCCTCGTTGAATAAAATAATCAGTGAGATAACAAGTTCTTCTTTGAAGTGTATTAACGTTGTTGTTTATTTGAGCAGCATAATCTTATCATACTAGTGGCCAGCACTTGCGCCAGCGATCGTGGACCATCCAACCAGGATATCAACCGCTAGACACGACTAATATTTGGAAGTCTGGACAGGATAGTCATCAAGGCAGTACCATATCCCGTCAACCCGTAGACTCCACATATTACATTCCTGATGTCGATAACATAGTAGTGTTAGAAGACGTGCTCAAATATAGACCTGACCTAATGAGGCTACATGAAGCTCTGCTTGAGATTAAATTGGAAGAACATAAATCCTTAACCAGGACTGGTAAAATACAAGCCAAGTTAGAGGTTTGGGAACTTATGATAGGTGTCTACCCCCAAGCTTATGCTCCGCTTACGCTCCGACCTCCGACAGTTTTCTATTTTTATTATTTCTGGTATCATAATTACTTCAGGTTCCCATACTATATGTTTCCTGGTTCTTTGTGAACTAATTTGGAACTTACCATTTCTGGTATTTTCACACAATTGTAAACCTTATAAATACGTCTTTATTTCCTAATAAAATCAAGCAGTTCTAACATACACTCCAGAGGCTGAGGTAACTTCGATATTCATTGCATTGGCGTAAAGTGCTGGCTATAAAAGAAATAAAGACTAAAACTAAACTCTAACTACTTTCGTTAAACTTACTAATTCGAAACATAAACACGACGTCACAAAACCTTATCGTTGGAACATACAAACAAATCGTTAACAGTACATGGATAACGAGAGACGAGAAAAATATGAGTAAGAATTGTGAAGATGCTCGTCATAGGGTTCCCTTCCTCAGGAGGCTGGGAAAGCCTTCCAGACATCGGATTCATCTCTACTCATCTGTCATATTCTCTCCTTTAGTTTTAAACCGAATATCCATTAGTCCAAACCCGATAGTCATTGAAAATAGAGTTAGTTTCATCATCATGAATATCAGCTTTACATCTTCGTCATCAGGATGATGTACCCACCATCATCTCATTCAACTTGCCAAAACGAGACAAGCTAAAATTCCTAGACAGGATTTTAGCATTTTAGCTTAAATTCAGAACATTAGTACAAGACCGATTCGGCAAGTCAGGAAAATCGGAATATTTCTATTTACTCATGTCTCACTATGTGCCACACAGTGATAGTTATGTCATGGACAGACCATCCGATAAGGATATACATTTTTCGTCCATTTTGATTATGTCTGTACTTAATAAGCGTGATAAAATGGCCGCCGTTAGACAAGGTCTATCAATCTATTATATAGTAATAGGCGAGTTATTACAGGCTAGAAAGGATTTAAAATTACGGTTTAGCGCAACTATCCTCACCCATAAGATGGAACGAGCTATAATGGACCACCACACCCCTTCCGTCAAGCTCGATACCTGGATGCATATTTTAGGTCTGTGCCCACAGGCTTATACTAGTTATACCAACTTTATAACCAGTCAGTGCTCCGAGCTCGTGTATTGGAATTTCTTTAAGGATCCGCTCCCGGAAGCTAATCCAGAAGTTGATCGGTGGCTCCAAACCCTAATCAAATACCAGGAAGATAATACCCAACAAATAATCATCCACCCAGTCCAGCCGCGGACCATGATGACTGATAATAAAATGCTATAATAGGGATATATAATGCTATAATGTGAAGAGGACAGACATTGCTTATGTTGGCCTCAATGTCTCCAGCGGAAATATTGTTAGCCACACATAAGATTTACTTTGTTCTTGTAACATATTTTAGTACAATAGGAAGGTAGGATAGGATATTTTCTCACTTTTCCCATAATCAATTATAGGCTTAAACTTTCTCATTCAAAGACTGGAAGGAAAAGCCAATTGTCCCATTTTTTTAAATGTGAACTTCCTAGAGCAAATTATGTTTCGCTCCATATTTGACAAACACTTTGGTATTAATTTTAGTTAAGTTAAATTACCTTTGCTGAATTTTTGGGGAAAGAATATTGCTCATCCCACTCAACCATTGTTATCTGTTTACGGGACGCGTAATATGATCCCGTTATATTAAGGTCAGTTTAGCATCCAGACATAATTTTACTTTTTAGCTAACAAAAAACAATAAAAGGACGATACGAATGTCATTTGCTTGAATTATGCAATCCAAAGCAACGATTATTTGTTACCATTACCAACCATGAATATTTTGTCACAGTTGAAGATATAATCCCACTCAATTCGAACTAATTTAGATTTAATCAGGCTGAGGATGTTGAAGACAAAAATCAAACGGGTGTGATAATAAATAGTAATTTCTGAAAATGTCTTCAGCATCCTTCCTTATCTTGAGTGAATCTAAATTAGCTTGATTTGGTTTGAGCCTAACCCTAATCAACTTACAACATTACTTACATTCTAAATTGTTCGATTTGGCATTTATGCCATGTCATGCCAAAAATGGATGAACTACTAATCGTAAGGAATGGATCTTAAAACTATTATTACTAACACTAGACTTCAATGTTAATGCTTAACAGAGTTATATATCTTGTGGGACAAGCCATTTGTAGATTTGCTGGTCAAAATCATTTTCCCCTGACCTTGCTCCAGTGATCCAGTGCAATCCTCGCTGAATTTGAAATGATTGATGTTGTACTCATTCCTAGATCCGATTGTGTAGTTATCTTTTTATATTAAAGCTGAGGATGATAAGCATCTTAATTGTGATGTGGTGAGAAATGAGTGGGGAGAAGTCATGATGCGTATCGTGCGATGATGTTAACCAATTTCCATTTCCTCAAGCGGTGTATTCGGTCCCGTTCCCCATGAAGGCGAAAGTCAAATGCGTCATCCCCATCCATCATTGTTGGAGTGATAATGCAATGATCTAGTCAAAAGACCGACAAACGATTAAATATTAGTCACCACGAGTAAATTTAGTCCCACTGTGATTTGGGATCTTTATCAAAATTAATATTTAATTTTAACTTATGCTACTATAACTATGAAAATACCATCAGTAGCAACACTAACTCGAGTTTGCATTGGACAGGATTTCTCCTTTCTGATTTCTGGAGTAGCCATAGCAAGTAACCATAATTGGGAGACTGGAAATGTTCTTCGATCCACCTAAAAAATCCAAGGACAAACCCAATCAACGATATTTTAAAATTATATCCCTTTTTATTTAATAAATTATATTTTGTAGTAGCGTAGCATTCATTTTGCTATTTTGATTAATATCAGCATGAGATCATTAATTTATTACCATAACAATACAGATGGAGATGGAAATATTGATCTCCTCGGTTGAGTTGAGGTCAAGAAGGGCATCCGGAATTAACGGTTTCTGCTAATATAAAAATAGTCGGATATTAATTTTTTGTTTCTCTGATTGTAAGGTGTAATTTAAAAAAATAAACCTGGCAGTAATTAAATTGTGGAGCATTAAATGGTTTTTTCGAACTTAATTATAATTATGCCTAAAATACATACCAAGTCATGATAAGGTTTGCTCTCCCCACAATAATTTTAAGTGATGTCATCCTATCACCATCTCTTCTCTGTTAACTATTTCGCCAAATATTACATCTCGATTTTTGTTAAATCAAGATAACACTATAATATTGTCATTTTGGCACGATAACTTCTGAACCCGTTGTCGGCCAGATTTAAATAACACATTTTATTTAGCCAGTTAACTTGTTACGTCCTCTTGTAAAATATATAAGATTCCATCTGCTGGTCTGGGATATGGCTGGACCACGGTCCCAGCCGCAGTTAGCAACACAGTTCAATTCACAAATGGAAGTAGTTTATGACCAGTGCACCATCCTAGATAATCCAGCTTGATCCTTTAAAACTTGTATTACAGCTCATTCGTTGATCTGGCCTGGCCTAATTATAAAATGAATGAAAAGATATAATTTACTTCATTTCACTCAATTTCTCAACTTGAGATCTTATTTGATAAGCGTAGGAGTAAGAAAAGGCCCAAGTGGGCAAGACATAGCAACAAGATAACATATGGGCACTTTCTTCAACAATCCTCTCCTATCCAGTCCATTTCATATAATATTAAAAACATGATATGCATATAATAGGTAGAAAACTTCTTCTTCACAGCCGGTCTTTTTTAATTCATTTCATCTGCAAGGAGAAAAACAACTTGTTGCATAATGCGTAGCATTACACCTGTCACAGATTTACATTGGATTTACAGGCAAGTAGATAGCTCTCCTTCGTAACTCTATCATATCATGTTTTATGTTGGTTTTGGTTATATAAGAATATTACATCGGCTTTAGCTGTGTAATTGTTGCATTGCAAACAAGCCATTCATTTCATCCAAGTCCATCCTTGCAGTGATCAAGAAAGTGCATGCTATGCTTACATGAGTAACTCTGTCTGATAATGGATAAAGTGAAAAGCCTTTTGAGCCTGTTTAAAATTGAAAGATGAGTTGGTTGCGCAATCCCAGTCTACTAATGATATGATATGAATTTGAGAATGGTCTTACTGCTAAGCTATGGCCATCGACAAGTTTTTTTTAGGAGATTCATTTTAATTCATTTCATGTTAGTGGGTCGAGATTCCTAAAGATTTTTATAGGGTTAGGCAGTCATATCATTTTGAGGAGAATAAATATGCTTTTAGTTTTATGGATTGATATGCAGAAGTGGGATCATTTTTGTCAGCTATGTATGCTGGGAAATTCTGGATAATGCTGGGAAAGCATATTATGAATTGAGAGTTCATTTTAATAACTGACAAGGATAACGGTAGATTTGGAATAATAATAATCCATATCAACACTCCTAAATTGGCATAAAGAGTTATTTACCAAAAAAAGGGCATAGATATGGCTCATCCTTCATGAATATAACTTTAGTCCATATGTAAAAATATAATTCTCAGCATGATTGCATGCTCTCTGCTTATATGGTTTGGACAGCGAGAGGATAAACCAGCCGTCTTAGATTGCATTACACCCGCTACAGACACCTGCCCCAATATCTCTTATTATTAATCCTTTCTTTACTATCTTTTCAACAGGCCCAAGCATATCCTTGCATATGTAGTCAGGGGAAAATAAAGTTAAAGGTAAAGGTAAGCAGGGGGATAGGAATGAGCCTGTGTTGCGTGAGGTGCAAGAATGAACAAAGCGGAAAGGTTTGATGCAGGACTATGCTTTTTCAGCCCTTGGTTTAAGTAGGGTCCACGAAAATGTCTATGCCAGCACATATGCGACTTTCATTTCACAAGAACAAGTGTTCTATTTTAAATAGTCTATTATTGGGAAAACCAATGACAAAATACATAAAATCGTAGACAAATTTGAAGGTGATGATGATGGATGGTGTGTAATTTTTTAAATATTGATTTATAATAGTTTGAATTAGTTTTAGCCTAAGTTTTATTTTACATGCTTGGAACATCTCATCAATTTTGTGCTTTCATTCCTCGCAATCAGTTTATATAGTTGTGCTTTTTTTTGTTACTTTTTTGAACAGCAAAAATGTTTTTCAGCAACAGCAACATTTTTTCGGTTAAACGATTCATGTCACCCCATCAAAAATGAATTCCTCTGATAGTGATTATGATTTTGAGAAAACGACTGTGAATACTAGAAAGTGTATACGAAAATGGAATCAGAAAAAAATTCTGACGGATCATATAGTTGAGTCTGGAATTCATGCTCATGTGAGGATGGTTCAAGATTTCATGAAATTTGTGGAAATTCGCCACACTCTCAATTCTTGTCAGATAGACTTGTCGTGAAGGAAGGACAAATCCAATTAAAATTAAATTGACATTAACCAAAACTTACAATTGTGAAATAGCCAAAATATGACACGTTCAATTTTGTCACACAATTTTATTTTTACAAAAGTGACGACATTATCTAAGGGGAATTGTTGCCTTCATCCTATTACTCCTTTTTTATTGGGCTGTTGCCTTCACTATCATTTATCCTAAGCAAAGTTCCGGAAATTGGAAATACCACAATGTCTATAGTCGATTTCAAAATGAATGTAATTAGTAATGCAATCTAAATAACATGTAATAGATAGACATAATTATTATTTAGCATTTAAAATTGTGTGTATATGCAAATGAATGATGCGGGCGAATGTAAATTGATAAGAGCTTCAGATTTTTTTGCACTGGCTTTATCTGGTGATGTTGTTGTTCAATTTCCAGATAAGAAAGGATTTTGTCCTATCACCAATGCAGATTAACGAATAAATATTCAATTCTGGTCACATGAATGTGACCCTAATGAAGAGTAACGTGGTCCTATTATCCATAAAATTAGCATTCCTAATGCATACAAGCTTCAATGAAACTGAAATGAGACAAGTCGGTTGAAACTGTTGATTGACAGAATCAGTTGTGACCAGTTCCACGGTTTGCTCACAACTTGACTTTGGTGTTATCATACATTTAATGCTTTGCTAAAGATGGAAAAGTGAAGTGGTTTTGCCAATCAAATTAACATTATCCTTGAACTGAGCTGGCATAAGCCATTGGAAAAACCATTTGCGTAGTTGTCCAATAAATAACGAGGTTTATAATCGAAGGGAAACTGAATGCTAATTTCGTCCCGTACATTTCTATTCTCCTGTCAGTCATCGCCAACCCAATATCATTTTTATTAATTACTCGTCGGGAACCCGGGGGCGCTTATATGCGCTTATATGTCAATTAGAGCAGTGGGCACTTCCAGTTGATTTTATGCGCAGTTAGGTCATCCAAGTTGATAATTATCACGGCAACCAAATTTAGGCTCCAAATTGTGAACTTTTATTCTCGCAAATTGTAAAACTTGTGCTTATTATGCTTGGACTTAAAAAAAGCATAGAAAAGTGGTAATTTTTAATGTTTGAAACAATCAAATTTGGCAACTATTTTGAATTCAGCAAATTGACTTCACCATGGAATCGGCGCTTTAATATTTACGCAGATTTGTTTGTCCAAAATAACAAGTTTTTATTCTGAGGTTCAAAATCTGGAATTGAAAAACTGGGGATTTAGTCGCAAATTGTCGGAACGCTATAAAATATGCTCATATTTTACATATTATGCTAAAATTATGCTTATTTACTTTTATGCTCGAAAAATTTCCACAAAATTTCCACTAAAGTTTATGATTTGCCCAGTGCCTCTGTATTATCGGGCAACTGTAGCATGCCACTATGCTTTTTGTTCATGTTATGCTATCTGGTTGCCCTGATAATTAGCTACTGATAAGCTCGAGGTGATGTTTCCCATTCCTGTGATGGTGGTGAAACCGCCTGGCAACAATTCATGCCATTGTGCTGATGGCTCGTGATGAACCGGTTGGTCATATTTTTGTCAAGTCAATATTGCACATTCATACAACATATTCCTTAATAGAAATCAAAGTGACTGTGTACTTATCTTGAGTTTAACCTGCCTATTAGGAGTTTCGAAGGATTCGCTGAGGTAACTAATCATATAAATATTTACTCGTTTATGAGAATTCCTAGTTACGTAATAACCCAATTTTAATTAGTTTTCAGATAACCTTCACATCCCATCCCTTAATAAAATGGAGACGTGGCAGAAGGAGCACATCCGGAAACATTTGCCGGACCTGATCTTTACAACTGTTTGTAGCCATATGTTTCTTGCAAAGTTGCTTTCTGACGGACTGCTCTCGACTGACGATGTCGATTCCCTTGTAAAACAAATTACAAAAGATTGAATTTATGGGGCTCTTTATTTTTATCAATTTTATCCCAAGATGTTTTAATAATTTAATTTAAATGCTATGCTTAATCTAGGGCACCATCAAGAGCAACGGCGAAAAGTCCATGCAATTTTACCAGATCATCCAGACCCGAAGTAAAAGCTTCAGCTCGTTAAAGCAAGCCCTTCGCGAGACAACACAAAGCGGTGCATACGATATCCTAAACGGCTGCAGCCAAGGGGAAGACTCGTCCCTCAAGCTATGTGGTTCCATCGCCTATGACAAGGATGCGCTGTTGGGAAGCGGATGTAATAACACGAGTGTCTTCAAGGGGAAATTTGAGGATCGGGAAGTTGCGGTCAAAGTAATTAGCAATCGGAACATCAACAAAGACATAGCCACAAACGAGATAAGGATCCTGACCAAATTGGACTGGCATGAGAATGCCGTAAGATATTTCAAATCGGAGACGACGAACAAATACGTCCTGATCGCCCTCGAGCTCTGCGACATTGACCTTCATGACTGGGTTCTGAAGCCAGTGTCAGAAAGGAAATTTCAACTGGAGGCGGAGGAAATCATCTACCAGGTAACGAAGGGAATCCAGCATCTTCACGAGAACAGGGTCGTCCACCGTGACCTTAAACCTGCCAATATCCTGTTGGTTCGACAAGCTACCGGAGTCATTCGAGTAAAAATCTCGGATTTTGGAATGGCACGGAGGCTCCCGGATGGCAAGAGCAGGATGAGCGTCCACACCTCAGGGGTTGGGACTGAGGGATGGATGGCTCCTGAAGTAATGAAACCAGCTTACGTTGACGATAACCATACAGGCATGGTTGGTGAAGTTTCATTAGAATTCTTTTTAATTAAGGAATTAATACTATTCTTTATTAACTTAATTGCGTTGGTTTTGTATTGTTATGTGACAGGGATTTGCTAGCGACATATTTTCCCTTGGCTGTGTGTACTATTTTATCCTGACAGCTGGATTACACCCCTTCGGAGATGAATATCGACGTCAAGGCAATATTTTAGATGGGAAACTGGAACTAAGGGAAGGTAAGATTGCAGCAGTGAAGGTTGGGACGTCTTCCCAGTACATTTCATTAATACGGCAGATGGTGACGACGCACGACCAGAAACAGAGGCCCACGGTCCATGACGTGATTTCACATTTGGCCAGACTGGGCAAAACTCCAACGCATCATGTTGCAAGGCAAAGTCAAGTTCAAGATCGAAGCAACCAGAAACCCGTAATGGTACCAAGAAAAACACCATCTAATTCTGCTGGACAGGCATTTAACAGGTTCATTCTATACTGCAACAATATTCATTAAATTCTATTGCTGTTGAATCAGTAAAAAATACTAAATAATTTAATATAGGGGTGTACATGCAGCCGTTCCCTGTAGCAATGAAAAGTATACAGCTTCTAAACCTTCGTCATCTGTGGCCAATTTTGTGAAAAAATTCAACAGCAACCATTTTTTGATAAGGTGATACTAATAATAGTAATATTGTTGTGTTTGCATAGTTTTAACTTCAAGGTAATTAAACCGTACACCGCTTTTATAGCATGGTTTGTTCTTAAAATATATAGGGAACATCCAAGCTCAAGCAAGGCAAATAAAGCTGACCATTTGGTCACAAATCAACTTCCTATTCATTCCACCCCAACGGAATCTTCAAAATGGTAACACTTTGCACATCATTTATTTTTTTTATTTTTGAAACCTTATTTTCGGCGGCTCCAAAATTGCATTTATAGCAATTATGCATTATTTTCAGGCCCGGAATATATTCAAATCCTCCCCAGGTCCGCACCCAAAATCCGCCCAATCACGCTGTCGATGGTCCTCGTAGAACTTATCAAGCAGAAACCTATCCACCAGAGGAAATTATCAAGGAACTAAAAATATCTCCTCCACTCACCGAAACATCCTTTGGTACATTAGAAGATGCCATCAATGCAAAGGATGAAAATGCAATTAAAGCTCTGGTTAAACAAGGTAACGCTGTTAATGCACGGGATAATAAATTAAGAACTCCGCTTCATCTAGCTGCAATTTCCGATGACAAGGGTTTCGCTTTATCAATCATAAAGCTTCTCATCGACAATAGGGCTGATGCATTTGCCACTGATAGGGATCAGTATACTTTCCTTGACAGAATGGTAGATGATGGAACTAGCGTGACCCCCACCCAATTTCACGATATCACAACTTACCTCATCTCAAAGGGCCTAATCCAATTATTTCAAGATAACTTTGGATCGGGTAAAAAGATGAATATCTTTCATTGGGAGAACGCACTACCCGAAAAGGCAAGGCAAGAAATCTTTGGCGAAATGGGAGGTAACAAATCCGGGTCTTCTAGCAGAATAAGTACCACCTTGAAGATTGCTGTTAAGAACCTGGAGGTCAAGGAATCCACACTGTCCCTTCTCCAAAAGAATGGGATAGACTTCAACGCTGTCAACGACTTTGGCGAATCCATTCTATTTTATGCAGTAATCGGGAAAAGAAGTGTTCGAGTTATCTCTTATCTGGTCTCACTAGGCGCCAAACTGGATAAGAAATCCTACAATAACTCCAGTTTACTTCATTTTGCTGCTGTTTGGGGCAACTTGGAAATTGTAAAGTATTTCGTAAATATTTGTCCTTCGCAAATTAACGAAGCAAATTTGGATGGAAATGTTCCGCTCCATTTCGCAGTTTTTGCGAAAAACGAGGAGTGGTTGGACGTGAGGAAACACCTAGTTCAAAATGGAGCCAATTTGAATGTTGCAAATAAGTCGGGATTGGGACCGTTGACCACTAAGAATCTTAAAGAAGCTGTGCATGCTTTGGACGAGGACGAGGTTAAGTGTCATCTCATTCTTGGTGAAAATATCAACCAAGTCGACACGGACACGACAACATTGCTTCACAGAATTGCCGGTTCGAAGGATACTCAATTCGCTGTGAAAGCTGTCCAGCTGCTTATTAACAATGGGGCTGATCCAAACATAAAAAATAGTGACAGTGACACGTTCCTCGATCTACTAATGATGCAAGCACCCACCCCAAGCCAGTTTCAGAACCTTGCAACGTTCCTGGTCTCCAAAAACCTCTCAACAATGTTCAATACGAAAAGAGACAGTTTTCCGATGTGTACTCCATTTCAAGTGATAGTGGCAAACTTGGACGTAGAAGCGGCATCTCTATCATTATTACAAAAAAATGGAGTAGACCTTAACGCAATAGATACGATCGGTAGCTCAGTTCTATATTACGCGATAAATAGGGAAAGAAGCCCGAGGTTGCTGTCAGACCTAGTCTCGCACGGAGCAAACCCAACGTACATTGATAGACAGCTTTGTAGTTACCTTCACCATGCAGCTCAGAAAGGGACGGTTGAGCATTTAAAATTCTTTATAAATGTTGGCCTGGATGTCAACGCAAGGGATGAGAATGGACGCACCCCACTTTATTTTGCCGCTGGTTGTTACCAACCTCAAAATAGATTGGAAACTATTCGTATTCTAATTCAAAACGGAGCAAACAGGAATTATAAAGATAACGACGGATGTACCCCTTTGGATCATATGAAAAAATACAATAATTTCCCAGGCAAAGAGGAAGCACTTTGCCTTCTAGGCGGCGGACCCATATAACTATATAAAATACATCTGTTTTACATGTTTGGTTTGTATATGACTGTAAATAAAATACTAAAAATTTAAATTACGTAGTAAATAGTAAAGCCAATTACAACAGTTCCGTAAAAGTAAATGAAAAACATATATTTATTTACATTAACCGTTGAACACTTCCGTTGTACCTCCTTCCGGTGGATGGATTGGCCTTTTGCTTGGAAGGCAGGCATAATTAATTTGACAAGTATTTACAAATTGTTTTTATAAAAATAGTAATTAGCCGTCGCACACAATTGCGCATGTTTTCTGACAGTGATCAAATTATAAATAAAGTTAGGCATGAAATTGTTATGTACAGACTACGCTGCAAGTCAGTAGAAGTTTAGCCAAGGTTCAATGTTTAATTTATTAAGCATGTAATTTATAAAATGACGCGAGAAATTGGCTGCAGTGTTATAAATTACTCCGGGCTGATCCTGTAGCAATAAACCTCGGACTACAAAAGCAATCATAAATGAAACATGAGATAAACTAGTTAATGGAATGAGCTAATCCATGGAAGAAAACTGGAAGAAAATCTATCTTCTATTTGAAATTTAGTCAACATGACTTTTACTAACAGGCAATTTTCGAGGTAGACCTAGTTAACGGATTACGGAAATACTTTTCTAGTAGAATATAGGCTTGATCACTTTTAAATAAACGGGATCGCTCTATTTCCGCATAACTCTTTGCATCGTCGCTCTCTTTCATATTTAAACAATTCCGCCCGGAGGAAATTCCATTTTCATCCATCGTATATGAGATTAGTCAGATTTGAAATTGCCCGAGCTTGAAAATGGTCATGCGTGAAATTTCCCCTGTACGAAATTTGTTTTAAATTCACATTCGAAAATCAGATATTTATACAGGCTAATATATCCGCATTGTGCAATTATCTAATTATAAAATGTATTTATCTAATTAGCTAATGCTTTCATCCTACTATTACTCCTATTTTATTGAGTTGTCGCTGTCGCTATTAATTCAGTAATCAAATCATAATCGTGTATGCGAGTATTATTATATTATGATATATATCTATTGGGTAAAGTAACTGGGTAAATCTGCACGCACCGTAAGCATAATCCCATATTCGTTTTTAGTTTAAAGCTTAAATAATTTATGACGCAGAGCTTAGGATTCACGAACGGCTAATTTTCATTTACTAATTACCAAGAAGGGATGATGAATGGATTACGATTACTGGATTGCTTATGATAGGTAACTATGGGCTGGAATATCTTAGATAAGAGGAATCAGTTTAAATCTAATCAGCGGAATTCTTTTGGGTTTATTTTTAATCATTGCCATGTATCATCATAATAACACTCATTGTCATGTCCCGGTTGACAATTATGGAAGAAAAAATAAGTTGAATCGAAACGGTCAAAAACATGGGACAAGAACGTTGCTCAGACATCTACTGATAGGTGATCATGAAATGAAACGGTTAATATGGAGTGTGGTGAATGACTATTGGGGAGAAAATCATCTCCTTCTTTAGGATTGGATCAGAACGGGAAAAACATAAATAAATGAGGAAAACAACGAAACA
>JAQIXQ010001005.1:0-18336 GCA_034700485.1 Pseudosinella alba
ATGCTGACTCAGCTTCCCATGCATTAGTTAACTATTTACACTTACAGAGGGAAATGACTGTTCATTCCCCTCTGACTATATCTTCTCATTTGGGAATAACTTCTCAGAATAAACTCTATTTTCATTTGGGATACAATTTAATGTTGTTGTCCAGTGTTGTTTGGATTATTTCCATAGTAACTATCTACAACTACTTGGCTTTGGATGGGATTTTTCAATTTTAATTAGCTAGTTTCAATTCGGTGTTTGGTATATGTACACTAATAGAGCATTACGAGCTGGCAAATCTAATTAATTTTCAAACTAATTGTTACATCTTTTTCGATATTCGTAAGGCAGGAGCAAGTTATTTTTTACGGTTTTGGATTGGTATATTGGTTTATTGTTTGTTATCACTACATGATGTAGACTTACATCTATAATCAGTTCTAAAGCATTCGGACAAATCCATACACTATTCAAGCATTCATGCCTCTTTTGTAGATCATTTTTTAAATTTTATAAGTGTGCCTTAAAGTGACCCTTACCAAAACTTCCACACGAAAAAAACACGACGCATAACTATAATATTAAAATTCAGATACCAGTACCTTGCAAAATCAATAAGTTTCCTATATACTTCTAAACCAAGCAAATTAACGTATTATGAGCAGGCCTCATGTTTTTTTAACGCGTTCATGCTCAATGTCTACAAAAACTCCAGACAGTTAATCCTATAATGGATGTGGATATTAAATATTACTGTAAGAAGAATATCGGTAAGAAAATACTTAAGTCTTCGTTTTTTAAATTCATAAAATGTTTGAATATGGACAAATCGGAAGCCGACAGCTCATATTGGAAGCTTCTTACATAACCACGGATTGGAATTTATTACAACACAACTTAACTTGTGAGGTTATGAACTTCCTACTTGGAAGTAGGAAGTACGCAACGCAGTCGGACAAAACCGCTACTCCGAAATTGCTACTTCAAGAATGTTTTCAAGTTCAAATATTTTAAGATGAACGTACTGCTTTTGTTTCAATTTTGATAAGAAGCGCTGCCGTCTTTCTTTTCTGACTTTTGCTTACGCATGTTAAATCCCATCTCAACTTTAAAATGACACGTTCAGTCATTATCAGGGCAACCGTAATTATGCTCCAAAATGTGAACTTTTATGCTCGGGAATTGCAAAAATTATGCTTTTATGCTCGGACTTAGAAAGCATGTAAAAATGCCTATTTATTAATATTTTTCACGAGTAAACTTGCTTACTATTTTGAATTTTGATTGACTTTCTTATGCCATTGCTTTCAATGAACAATAAAGTGTCTTAAATTAACACTTTAAGACTTTTGTAGAATGCTTTCGTCAAAAATATCAAACTTGACTTACTGGAATTTACAATCTGGGCATGAAAAATGGTATTTTTAGGAATAAATTGCTGGAAAGCATTAAAATATGCTCATATTTTTCAAATTATGCCCAAATTATGCTTTTATGCTTGAAAACCAGAAATTATGCTTTTATGCTTTTTATGCTCGGAAAATTTCCTCAAAATTTATTCAAAAGTCTGGGATTCGTCCAGTCCCTCGATATTACCCGGCAACCGCAGGCTAGAAATGGCATTATGCTTTTTATTCTTATTATGCTATCTGGTTGCCCTGGTCATTATCATTTTGGTAAAGGTCAAACAACAGCGCTAAAGGTTAAACCTCCAAAGCAGCAACTTTACTTATAATTATAGTAAGACCACGATCCAATTTCCAAAGCAGCAGTTTCGCCGATTGCATTTTTTCCCATTTTAAAAATAGCAGTTTCGGCAATGATTGGATAAATGTACAACATTATGATATTGCTTCTTTTCTTCCTGTCCCTCCCATCCGTAGGTATGTTTTTCTACCTCTTTTATAATTATTATATGACTGACTCGTCAGCCAACACCGCCAGTTTGACTGGGGGCATTTCAATCCATACTTCTCTTTTACCAATAGTCACACGAGCTGGCCTTCTGTCATCATGACAAGTTCTGATTCCAGTATTCCGAATTTGTTGCCATTCCAGCTGGAATTGAGTTGCCTTGTCCATTTCATTACTTCCAACTCGACGAGTGCTGAACAAACGGAAGGAATTTCCGCTTCAATGGAACGCCATAATAATCCACTTACTCATGATGTGCAGTTCACCGTTCGGAACATGGAAACCTTCAGCGACTACTTTGAACCGGAAGAGCTAACTGAGGACATTTCCATCAACTCTCACTATTTCCGGTTCCGTTTCAGGCATCAGAAGACCTGCTGGATGTTTGTGCTCCTTGTCCCTACTTTTGAAGGCACGACTGTCGCCATCCATCGGACCGGACATGGTACATCTGATGAGGCCATGTTCTTCATCCCAGTCCCACGGGTTGTCAGTGGAAATCAACTCATCCATAATTTCTCCCATAATCTAATGTCGGGCGGAGCAACAACAGTATTCCATGCAGGAATTTTCTTCTTCGACCAAGATGGAACTATCGGGGTATTTTGCTACTTTTGCCATATGTCAACAGGAAAGCTTAAAATGTACAGGGATGAAACAAACCAGAATAGAGGAATAACCTTCATGGAAGTTAAAGCCTTTTCCAAATCATTGAACCAGAATGGTTACGGGCACCCAATCTACATTGCACGCAGCATTCTTTGGTCCATTCCACAGTCCTGCTTGGACACTCATGTTGACAAAACACGGCTGCAATTTTACCATCAGTTAGTCAATTGCATTCCAATCGAGTTTCTCGTTGCTTCAATCCTTCTCCAGAGTATAAATTCCTCTGGGATAATTATGGGCATTGCTTCCGACTGGATTGCTATCCCGGAAAGGGAATGGCTTCTCCAGTTTGAGTTTCTCAAAGCCACTGATTTCCTACCCAAAACGGATGTTCTTAACCACCGGGGTTCATATTTTTACATGGGGGAGCAGACAGTCCTATTAATATCATGTAGCGAGATCCACTCTCTAAGTGAGCTTGACTATACGTTCAGCTCCATCTTTTGCTACCCCATTTTAGGATGTCTATCCAGTTTGGCGCTAGGATTTACGCTGGTCAGCCAAAAGCTTGATTTGGGTCTGGGAGTCATAAAATTATTTTTCGGTCAAGGGATTGATGACCATACTCTGGGTAAATCTGTCCAACTACTCACTCATTCCCTTCGAAACGCTATGGACACCTATTTTGGAGGTAAATGTCTAGACTATTTGTATGACGATAGTGAAATAATGGATCGAAACTTGTCCGACTTGATACCTGCGATTGATAAGAAAAGGGTAATTGTGGGGGCGACCGTAATGTCAACGTCAAAATTTGCAACTGGCAGGGGAGTCAAATACTTTCGGGAGTCACAGCTCACATTACCAGTTTGGCTGGGATGGTCTCAACCTGTTTCATTTTTTTCCCTGCAGCCAGACATGTTAAGCCTCAGTGGGAGTTCAGCTTGATAATGAACGCATAAAATATTCCTATTCATAAAACACGTCAGAGTTGTCCTGCGGTAGTACCGCGCGGTACTACCGCACCGGCGGTAGCGAAATTTTGGGACACAAACTACCGCTACCGCTACCGCTACCGCAAGAAAAATGCTTCAACTACCGCTACCGCTACCGCTACCGCAGAGTATTTCAACAGTTTCATGTTAGTATTATTTTGCTCTGAATACTTCTATACATGGATGAACAAATGTCATTTATGCAAAATACATATGACGTTTTGTTCATTCATGTTAGGCATATAGCAAATAGCATGCCAATTTATACTATAGCCAATACCGCGCGGTATTTTTTTTACCGGCGGTATCGATTTTGTGGGGCAAAAAATACCGCTACCGCTACCGCTACCGCAAGCAAAATACTTCAACTACCGCTACCGCTACCGCTACCGCAAGCAAAATACTTCAACTACCGCTACCGCAAACATTCACCATTGGACAACTCTGAAACACGTTTATATTTAACTTGCTTACCTGCCACGCATGTAAGATCATGTAAGTAATATGCAAACTATGGAATATTGTTTGCTTTCTCATTCCAAAATATAAGGAAACCACTCACGAGGATTGCGCAAGAGGTGTGAATTTTGTTTCGACTTTTTGATAATTTTATCTTATTCCCCATCAAAATAACCTATAAATCTGAAATATGGGCCAGCAATATCCAAAGCATTTGTCGCAATAAAATATTCAAATTTCGAAAAAAGGAAAAGTTGATGTTTTAAAAGCGCTACAACTCCGGTTGACAAACTCAAAATGAGATGATCTACGGCTCGTTGGATTCGCAAGAAAAAATGACCATTAGATAGGATATGTTCAAATACCTGGCAATGGTAAAATGACAACAAAAAATGATGTTAAATATTAATATTTTTACTTTGGCGAGAAAATCAATGTTTTTCAGTGATTTTTGGCAACCTATTGTTGTTTGCAGGACCTTTTCTTGCGATTCCTGTGATCATGTCATTTTGATTTTGTCAACCGGAGTTGTAGCGTTTTCAAAACACCAACTTTTCCGTATTATGTCACATATTATATTATATATTATCTCCACACCTCCCGTCAAATCATCAAATCCAGATCCAGATATTAGCTGACAGCTTCAACATGACCGACAAATGGTCTGTGTTCTCCCAAATAGCTGCAACGGCGGTCCTTCAGTCCATCTCCATCCCCATCTTGATCAACCGGAGGGAGGAGGAGCCGCTCATTAAGTTTTGCTTCGCATTGGTCCTCTCCTCATTGCTCTCCTTCATTTTGATATGCTTCGGAGAAATGGCAGCCATTTTTGAGGAGTACAGGAGGGGAATGGAGAGTCTAAAACGGAGTATTTGTCAACAGCGCAAACAATTGTGGATCGAGTGACCCAGTTGACCTGCCTGGATTTTGCCAATGGGCTCACGATTAATGTGCTCCTTTTGGAGGGAACGTAGGGGAATGGAGATTGTGCAAAGGTATGTCACAATATGTAACGAAAATAAAGCAATCCTGTCGTTCTAATGTTAACTTTAATCAAACCACCAATAATCAGCATAGAAATTAAAATTGACCCTTATATCATCGTATCGATATTGGGAATTTTTGTGATGTGGTCGCTGCAAAAATGGAGTTTAATTATGCATAAATGGACATAATGTCCGTTTTTCATTGTAATCCAGCCAGTTTAATTCAAAAGTCCAACCACGAAGCAAACCGGATCCCGACCTGAGCCCGGGTGCATTAAATTATTTTATTTTAATTCCCATGTTACGTTTGGTACATTACATATGAGTTTAATTACTCGATAAAGCTTGACGAAGTCTGTCAAGTGTTAATTTGATTTGATATTGACTAATTGTAAGGTATAAAAAATATGGTGGTTTTTATGCCACATCATTGGGGTCACATTTATTTCAGATATAGAATATAAAAATTTAACTTGTCATTAAAGTAGATGAACGTTGAACTTTGTAATAAAATTGTTGAATTACAATTTTATTTCTTTCTTCCATTCTGAAGAAATATGGCCATGCTGACGGCCATACTAAATTCTCACGAACTCTGTACTAATTGTAAATTCGAAGAAGTGCGATGGTGAACTTTGTTCGTCATTTTTTCGTAGAATCCGAAAATATTCCACTACTTTCATGTGTCTTTCCATGTTAAATTGACAAAGTCATTTACACACGACAGCCCCATCCTGTCTAAGATACGTTAGCCATATCCTCTCAATATATTTTTGCGAGTATAAATTGAGCCAATTTTTTCACCAAAATCATCAGTCGGAGAAACCTTGGAGTTGAAGAATAGCAGCCATATAATATTTCGTGGAATCAACTAGAAACGGGAAGGCGTTACCATGAAGTTCGTCTACATTTTTCTGATAATAGTCGCATTAGCTGCAGTGGTGATGGGTGCCCCCGCAAAGGTAAGTCAAGACCGACGTTAACTTTTATATTTAGAGCGAGTCTGCCTGGAATTTAAGAAATGGCATGTTTCTAAAGTATGCTTTTATCTACCACTGTTAATTTCAGAATAGGAAAACAGGAGCCAAAGGGGGCGGGGGTAAAGGAAGACAAGACGATGGCGAGGGCTACGGCGGCGTGACCACCACCGAAGGGAAGTAAAGCAAAAGGGGCTACGTAGTTGAAATCGTACATGGAGTAATGCTCACACTGAATTGAAATACTTCTGGATTATCAATTTTTAAACAAAAAGTACTCCGGATACATAGCTCCAGAGCAGCATGTTGCGAATTAAAATTTAAAAAATATTAAATAACTTTATTCAAATAAAACGTACAAAACGTGCAAATGAGTTAATGACAACAGAAATGTTTTTGACTATGACAATAATCCCCACTTTTTACTGAACGAATGCCTTAGCAATAACGAGGTTCTAATCATTTTGCCCTAATATAATTTTGCAATTTGTCAATGTCAATCATCAGATATTTCCTCGATGCGACCATTGATAAACATATGTTCAATTCATAATGTAAGCACAATCATATCCAATATTAGTTCTGAGCTCGAATGCCAGAAATGTCAATTCCCTCGTTATAATTTTGTGCTTTCTCCGGGTTCACTTTCAGGTTTAGGGTGGCAACTATCAAAATCTTTCGCTTCGCAAACTTTGATAATTGGATCAAATGACAATGGGATCAATGGGATTGACAACAAGATGAGGAAAGTATTTTATAGATCATGCCCTCCAATCTATGTTAGACTGGGAGTGGATTCCACCTTTCTCGATCGAATGACCCCATTGACCAGCCTGGATTTTGCCAATGGGCTCATGATTAATGTGCTCCTTTTGGAGGGAAGGTAAAGGGAGACGGTGCAAAGGTGTGTTACAATGTAACGAAAATAATGTAATTATGTCGCTATAATCAGAACTTTAATTAAAACATCAATAATCAGCAAAGGAATTTAAATTGACCATTGTATCATCGAACCGTGCTTATTGCTGTTGGCGAATTATGTTTGGATTTACATACTCAGTCTGTTTTTGTATTTTATCTATCCAGCTAGCTTAATGTAAAAAGTAATCCAAGAGGTCCGAGTCCGAGTAGAATAAATTATTTCATTGCAATTCTTATAAGCTATAAAAACAATGTGGTTTTATCCCACATATGTGATCGCCAGTGCGATCACATTACATCGATTAAATCATTTCAGATAAATAAAATATAAAATTGTCGTTAAAATGGATGAACATTTAACGGGGACATTAGGTCTCTATTCCAGCAAACCTTTTTGTTTCTACTTCCAATCTCTAGAAATGGCCATAAACCATAATGAATTTCTGCAAACTTTGCATTAAATGTAAATTCCAAGAAGTGCAATGACGAACTTGGTCCATTCAACCTTAACGAAGTGCAAATTGGAATTTAAGTTGCAGGTTATATTTATGCATCCATATATATACTGTAGTAGAACTTGAACTTACGATTAGTGCAAATGAATTACAACGAGGGAAGTACACATGTAAAAAAATCAAATTGATCCATTAAAATGTTTTCATGGAATTCGAAAATATCGTATCTCCATAATTATCAAGTCATGATAATGAAATCTTGGACCTAACGAAAAAAAAACAGGATTCCAGCATATTTTGTTAACATTGCTTAAAACTACTATTTCATGGAGCATAAATGAACTTTACTTCATTTTTTATAAAGTATGCTATGCTAGCCACATAGCATACTCCGCATGGGAAACTTTCTTCATGAATTTAGCATTTAATCTCCCATCCTCAATCCTCATCCCCTTCTAGCGTAACATCCTCGGAGCGTAACCCAGCGAAACGCTTCACAGAATTATATATAGATTCCATTACTTTCATATTCCTTTGCATGTGAAATGGACCAAGTTTTTAACACACGACGGCCCCATCATGGCCAAGATAAGTTAGCTATATCCTCTTAATATATTTTTAGTATAAATTGGATCGACTTGTTCCCCAAAAAATCATCAGTGTAGGACACAACTTGGACTTGGGGAATAACAGCCAACTAATATGTCGTGGATCAACTAGATACGGGAAGGCCTTACCATGAAGTTCTTCTACATTTTTCTGATAATAGTCGCATTAGCCGGGGTGGTCATGGGAGCCCCAGCCAAGGTAAGTTAAGAACGACGTTAACTTTTATATTTAGAGCGAGTCCACCTGGAATATTAAAAAATGGCATGTTTCTAAAATATGTTTATCTACCAATGTTAATTTCAGAATAGGAAAACAGGAGCCAAAGGGGGCGGGGTTAAGGGAAGACAAAATGATGGCGAGGGCTATGCGTCGGATTAAAGCAAACGGGGCTCAGTAGCTTAAATCGCACATGGAGTAATGATTATTGTCCATTTTTTTTACAAAAAAAAACGGTTGATACCTATATTTTTAGAGAAGTAACTTGTCGGCTGAAATAACAAATAATACTTAAACTCTATTCAAATAAAAACAATACATGGGAATGGACCAAATTCGTATTCATTAATTCCGTGTTTGTTGATACTTGGTCAATATTACTTTTTCATTTGCATTTTAAAACATTATCATACAGGAATGTTCAGCAATGTTCATATTTTCCCAAATTCTGTTGAAAGGGGTGATCCAACAACACAAAAAAAAACTGGGTTGATTGATTGTTTGAATGAAATCCTTGGGAGCATCCAGGTCTAGGTGGCGAAGTATGATTCTATTTTAATTTCCGCATGTTCAAAGGATGGCGTCAAAGAGAAAGCGACAATTTAGTGGGGATATTTGGGTCATATTTGTTGTTCACTTTGGTGGGATTCTTATAAGTATTTCCACGTATGCTTGCCGAATTCCACAATGAGGGAACAATGGTAATGTTAGGAAGAGCACGTCACAGGGCGATATAGATGTCTGAACTTATTATATCAATGGAAATGTTCTTGTTCTTGGTTTAATTAATCAATAAGCATGTCTTGTCCAAGTATCGATGAGCGAATTATTTCTTTGTGACAAACTCTTTGGAAAATTATTCTCGAAGGTTTTGAGATTCTATTAATTTGGGCCATGCCTATACAAATCCTTCTCAAGTGCAGAATTGTTTTAACCATTTTGAAAATTCAGCAGTATTTATAAGCAGGCTTTTTATGTCCCTCAATGTAAAAAATAGTTATTTGTCTCCAATTCTTCAACCCATTCTATGTAGAGACAAATGTGAAATTTGTGGTAAAAATTGGAAGGGATTTCAGTTATTATTACCTTTGTCCGAAACATCTTTGTCATTTTATTTTTATCATAGGATCAATGCCAGTATGTTTTGATTGAATAGCAAGACGTCTCTGGTAGATAATTTAGGTTGATAGAAAGATACAATTCCAACGGAGTAACCTTTCATGTTTTGGAATTCCTCACTGACCGTATTGGTGACCGCGATCGTTAACAAATTCATTTACGGCTTACGACAAAAAAAGTATCAAAGAAAGTTGATAAAAAGTCTCACTGCCTTGGTCAAGCCACTTATTTCTTCAATTAGACTTAATTTCTAGCTAGCGACGAAAGCTCCGACATTATTTCAGTTGTTTCAGTCACAAACATTTTCATTTTAACTTCAATATGGCACCCTCAAAGTCCTTGCTTACAGCCGTACTTATATTATCAACTTTGGTTGGATTCTATCCTCACTCCACCTTCGGATCGGAAAACGTTCCGGTGGACAAAAGTCCAAGCAACCGGGCCAAATTTGAAGAAACCGACAACACTCCAACCTTGAGAAGACTATTGTCACCCTTCTTCAACCAAAACTGCTTAGTTCACCTACTCAACTATCAAGGTGGAGATCTACCCCCAGCACATTTCCCTGCTATAGTGAAACGGCCATTTACCTTGCTCTTAATGGATGCCATGCCACATGCCGATCCCTATTACGACATACTCTGGATGTGGCAAAACAGGGAGTATCTCCCTGATGCCGGCACGGTCCACATGGGGAAAGTTCCATCCTGCCCCCATTCATATCTGAGGGAATATCACAACTCCCACAACCTCTGCATTTCCATCCCATACTTCAATTTCTCTCTGCATAGCAAGCCATGGAACTGCGAGGCTCATGTTGAAATGTTCCCTCCGGAATATCTACTTTGGGAAGGCTTTTCCCCAAAGGTGAAAATAAAGGGCATGCGGAATCATGGGCGGGTTCCAGTTCGACCAACGCAACTTCCCTTCTTTTGGATGTTCGAAGCTGTTGCAGAATACGTCGGCACAAATAAACAATCCGAGACGGGCTATTTCAACGCTTTCCCATCCTCCAAGCCGAATTATCAAATCTTGCTTGTCCGCAACGTCGAGTTGGATAAGATACCAAAGTCGGAATCCTACATTTACCAATTTTGGATTGATGGATTAGTTCAAAAACAAAGGAAGCCGGATTGGAAACTTTTCCGCATTGAACGAAACATTGCATTCCTGATAATGAAAATTGTCATAATTCCAGATATGGATCAACAAACTGGAAATTATGTAGAAATAAAGGCTATCCAAACATGTCGTCAATCCTGCTCTGGCTCTGCTAACCAAGCAGAGGTAATAAAATTGATTTCATTCAAACAGTGGATGTTGGCATGTCCCCCGGAATTGGATGCCTGGACTAGTCCACCATCCAATGAACATTTATTTTGGGGTATTAGAGACTATTTAAAAAATGCTGATAATCCGAGGGAGAGCTTCATGCATCATTTCACAATGTGCAATCCAAGTATTGATAACGTCTTGCAATATAGAGCTACCTCAATGGTAGCTCACTTGAGGCTCGCCTTTGTCTACATTTGGGCGTCAACGATGCAGAACTATAGCTACAATGTGAGGAATTTGGACATGCCTACATGCACATCCAGCGGTCAAATTTTCAAAGTGGCCCAAGGTCTTAACGGTATCTACCTAACCATTCACGGTCAGTATGACGTCACCCAACAAACATATTATCCGGTCCATGTCAAGGACACCTTCCTATCCCTCAGGTTTATCAGCTGTGGAGGGCCCCAACTTGGCGCTCTGGCATTTGTTGAGGTTGTCAACGTATTTGATGCTTACACATGGTTTTGGCTTACAGCTACTCTAATGGCCCTACTAATCTCAGTGCGATATTTAATATGCTGCGGAAGTCCTAAAACAAATAAACATAGTTTAATTCACGATGCCCTGGAAATCACAAAAGTGTTGCTGGAGCAAGGCGATCCCTTCCCAATCTACTTGGAGCACTCCCAAAGCGTCCGAATCTGCATGGGAATATTCATCCTGCTTGGCGTCGTTCTCAGTAATGCTTACAAAAGCACGAATGTCTACAATTTGATGACCCCAAGGAAGCCAATCCCATATGAACGGATTGAGCAACTGATTTCGGATGACTTTGATATTTTCTCGAGTGCAAGGGTCACCAGCTACGGTCGGTATAATTGTGGTCCCTTTGAACATTCGAAGAACGATGACCACATGTCCCCCATAGACATGTCCGAACTCCGCGTGGGAGAACACAGCATTTGGTGTAATTCAAATCGTACCCAAAGTGGAATGATTGCATACAAGCCGATTCTACAATCTGAACTGGCTCTACTATACAATCAAGTACAGGAATCGGAAGGTTTCAATCAAAATATATTAACTGATCAGGAAGAAACTCTGTTTTTGCTAATCAACTCCAGTCGGCTGTTGCCAGGAGAGTATCAGCTTTTACAGGAGGTAAGGGCTGAAACAATCCGGCCCTCCCTCATTTTGAAGACTTATGATGAGCAACAGCAGGAAGTGATCCTCGACAAATTGAGGGATTGTCAGATGAGCACATTCATTTTGCAATATCAAAATGCATTGGCTTATGCCAGAGAGCTTTGGTCGAAAGATGTATTTGTTGGGAAAGAAACATTGGCTGGGAAGCACATTGGCTTTGCTTTGGGTGGTATTGTCCCGCAATTCATAATGAGGAGGGTTGTGGCTATCCAACAAGCTGGGTTGATTGATTGGTGGACGGAAATGATTGAAAGTATTCAGATGACAAAAAATAATTCGCTATCGATAGGGATGCGCAATGAGGAGGAGGAGGAGGAGGATATTGTGAAACCAACGATGTCGGGGAATATAGTGGTTATATTTGTCGTCTACTCTTGTGGAACTCTGGTGGCTTTCCTTGCATTCATGACGGAATGGCATAAACTTGTCAGGTCAGGAATATGGCAGTGCGTAGGAGTGATTGTAAGATTGGCATACCATCACGTGGTTTGTCGGAGGAATTCCAAGACAAGCAATAGGGTTTCCAAATTTACGTATCTACCTTAAAACTTATCATACTGGAAGTAAAATTAATCATGCTGGGAGTTAAGTGAAAACTGGTTCCATCAAACACTGCAATCGAAATCCAACCCTTTATTAGTGTTTCATTATCGAACAAGTCCGGAAATTGGTTTATGGGCAGATTGAAAATTAGAAAATATAAATGATTGCCAAAATCTAAACTACTTTATAACTTTATATAACCACCAACCTGTATACATATTGAAAGGAAATGAGAAATACTGCGCATCGATTTATTTTTCAAAAATCCTTGACATTTTTTTCAACAATAAAATTGTCATACTTGCGAATATCAACTTATTCAATATGGATGTTTAAGACGGCAGGCTAAAACTCCATTGTATATCCGTTTACCAAGACCAGGAATAAGGCATTATAAAATTATCAGTCCATATCAAGATTGCCCAATTTTCAATAGCTATTATCTCACTCAAATTCCTATTAGCCGCAGTCTGAATTCAAAATCACAAAAAAAAATGTACGGATTCGGGATCGTACTGCTAGTTACCATCTTGTCCTATGGACCAATATCCAGCAGCCGCACCAAAACCAAGTTCTCCCTAGTTATAGATCCCAGAAAGTGCACCGTTCCCACGATATATGTTTCACGAAATAATTTGACAGTGAGGAAGGCCTCCTCTTACGAAACTGTTCTACAGAAAAACAGGTTCCTAGATTCCCAAATTCAGGATAACCATCCTCATCAGGACTTCACCTGGGTCATTTCGGATAACATTCGCATTTCCGATATAGTCCACCGTTTGAATCAAAGTACAAAGTATTCATTTGACCCAACCCGAGGCTTCATCCCAAACAAGAGTAAATGGAGGACTGAACTCAACTCCTGCTCAATCATTTTAACAGATTTTCGACAAACCACCAGTTCTGTGAAGGAGGATGAGAGAGTCGAAACAAATGAAGCCACAACATTTTTGGTTTGGAGACATTGGCTTCCTCTCGTTGGTGCAGGTAGGGAGATCCCTCTACGTACTTCGACAACCGTCATCCTAAGCTTCACATTTTATCAGGAGTTGAGTCTCCACAATTATAAACGTTATCACGACTCTGCATTCACAGCACCTGTGCTCTCCTTCATAATCATCCTGGACGACGAAGAGGAACTTAAACGAGTAAGATCTACATGCAGCCGGAATTGTGTTATGGAAAGGGAACTATTTCGATTGACATCAATGCCATTCCACTCATATTTTTATAAACACTTGGAGAAATCTTTTAAGGGCCAATTTATCCGGGAAATACCAGACCATGTATTCAACAGCCAGCCATTCAACCCGAGGTACACCTCATCATCAACGTCAGAATCCGGATGGATGAAACTGTTATCTAAGCCGCTAATGTTAGCGCATGTACTTGATGTTCCCTATTTTGAAGGAAAAGGAAAAGAACGTGTAACGTGTAAATACGACACCGTAAGGAACTACATTAATCTTAGGCGTACCGGCGAGTATCCAACTGGCTGTCGGGAGACCAAAGTGATCATGCTAACTGTCACCGCCCATCATCTAAATTACTCTTTGGCCTATGGCCGGTACATCCCAAGGAATTGGAGGTTCATCCATCCCAAAGTCTTTGTTCAATCCATTGACTGGGAACCGGGTTGGGAGCTCCAGCCAATGGAGTCGGGTGACTTCATCCTGAACGATCAGAGATACTTGGTATTCACGTATTTTCAGAGGAAGACCCACTATCAAACTTGGAACGTGATTGTCATCCTTGCAGAACCTTTCGATGGGCCCATTTGGGCCGCTGTTGTCGCTTCATTTGCAATTTCCTTGGCATATCTTTCATATTGCTATATCCAAAGTGATGCAGGGAATGTCATCAGTGGTTTAGAAATGGCCATGTTGGAAATAATTTCGATAATATTGCAACAGGGAGCTTTCACATCGACAAAGATGAAGGTGCTCATCGTCATGGCGAGCTTCCTCCTCAACTTCTTCTACTCCTCGGTGATGACGGAGAAGATGATCTCTCCTCCGGTTCAAAATATACCGGAGACGCTGAGCGAGCTGTTGATGAAAGGATATAAAATTCGTCCACGTGCGGGATTTAAGACGGATATACTCCCAGGTAGCTATCATAAGAAGAATCACAATCAGATTCGCGAATATTATTCCACATATCTGAGGACTAATTTGAAGTCCGAGGCATTCAAGGGGAGGATTAACTCTTCCAAATACTGGGAAAGGGGGATCTACAGAGGGGATGATGCCTCTAATGCCTTCTGGAATCTTACAAGTTTGCGAAGGGTGGCCCTCTTTGAGCGAGTCTATCATCACAGGAGACAAACGGCGGTAATGGGCCTGTTGTCGAGGATGATGAGACAAACAAAAAGGAAACACAAAAAATGGAAACTTGTTTGTGACGTCCTCCCCAAAATGTACGGGAACCAGTATGATTTCTACCTGATCCAATCTCTGATGCAACAGAGGGTGAAGGGTGTCTTGAACCTGTTGTTGTATGAAAGCGGGATAAGGACTTTCTGGCATGGGGTGCAGAATATGGAATACGCCCGAGGTGTGGCCAAGTATAAAACCCGGACGAGGGGTAAGGAAAGGAAGGTGGAGGTGATGACAATAGATGACAGGTTCAAATGGATCATTCTTCTCAGCGCTGTAGTTCTCTCCCCGGCGTTTCTGGTATTCATTTTAGAACTTGCTGGGGGTGGAGATGGGACGGGAGGCATGGACTTCATAACAAAACTCGTGACTAAAATACTTTTGTGGTATTATAAAATCAGAAGGAACGTCCAATTAATTGGACGATGATGATGTGGTGAATTTTAGATTTCGTCAAAAATGCTGTCATGGCATGGTTTAAAATAACTTAGTTGGACAAGTTATGTATGCTTATAGAAAGATATATGCTGTGTAAAACGCGAGAATCTACTAAATAGTTTATCTAGTTTATCTTAATTACTCAACACAAGGGCAAGATGGTAAGGTGGCATAACCAATATTCATCCTCAAACATGTTCCGATTGCGTGATCAAACTAAACGATCAAAACCAGGGAAAGCTATCTTATCTTCTCATCTATTGTGAATATGGAAAATTACCACAACCAATAATGCTAGTGTTTAATTGAATGTTACGCCACAAAAAATATCCAAGTCGAAATGATATTTTACAATAGCATCCCTACTTTTGCATTAAATGTTTACATGCGAAATAGCTAGCAGTTATATTTAGTAAAACTGTAAATGTATCGTGCATATTGAAAATTAATAAATAGAAATGATTATCAAAATCCAAATTGCTTTATATAACCAAACCACCAATCTATAAACATACGGAAACGGAAAGGAAATGAGAAATATTGCGCATCAATTTATTTGGAAAAAGTCCTTGATAAAATTCTCATCACAAAAATTGGCATACCTACACACTTGCGAATTTCAACTTATTCAGCATAGACGTCTATGACGGGAGGCTAAAACTCCATAACGTATATATCAAGAATAAGCGCAATCTAAAATCATCATTCCATATCAAGATCGCCCAACTTACAACAGCTATATTCTCTCCAAATTCCTAGTAACCAATCTGAATTCAAAATCACAAAAAATGTTCGCATTTGGGATCCTGCTGCTAGTTTCCATTTTTTATTCCGTATCAATATCTAACGTCACAGCCAAATTCTCCCTTGATCTAGATCCCATAAGGTGCCCCGTTCCCACGATCTATGTCTCCAGAAATAATTTGACAACCCAGAAGGTATCCTTTTACTCCGCTGTTCTGAAAGCAAACAGGTTCTTAGATTCCCAAATTCAGGATCACAATCCTCGTCAGGACTTCACCTGGGTCATTTCGGACAACATCCGCATTTCCGATATAGTCCGCCATTTGGAGCGAGGTGCAAAGTATTTGTTTGACAAGACTCGAGGCTTCATTCCGAACAAGAGTTCGTGGAGGACTGAGCTCAACTCCTGCTCAATCATCTTAACCGACTTTCGACAAACCACTAGTTTCGTAGATGCTACCACCGGCGGGCAAAATGAAGTCCTACCATTTATGGTTTGGAGACATTGGCTTCCCCTCGTTGGCGTTGGGAGGGAGATCCCCCTCAGAACTTCAAAAACTGTCATCCTAAGCTTCACATTCTATCAGGAGTTGGATCTCTACAATTATGAGAGTTTTCATGACTCCATATTCACTCCACCTGTGCTCTCCTTCGTAATCATTCTCGGGGAGGAGGGGGAACTTGTTCGACTGGTGTCTCCCTGTAGCCGGCATTGCACTATGGAAAGGGAACTGTTTCGATTGTCATCACTACCCTTCCACCCTCGGTTTAATAAAAGGCTGGAAGAATCATTCAATGAGAAGTTTATCAAGGACATCCCAACCAAGGTATTGGATAGCTTACCATTCGACCCAGGTTTCCCGTCCTCCCACACATCCGAATCCGGCTGGAGCAGCTTGCTAACCAAGCCGCTGCTCTTAGCTCATATCCTCTATGTCAAGAGTTTTGCCGAAACAGATTTCCGAGTCACCTGTAAATATGACACGGTTGCCAATTTGGTGAATCGGACCCATGTCGGCGACTACCCACCTGGCTGCCGGGAGACCAAAGTCTTGATGCTGACAATCACTGCCCACCACCTAAACTACTCGTTAGCATTTGGAAAGGTCATCCCCCGGAATTGGAGATTCATACACCCCAAGGTTTTCATCCTCTCCATTGACTGGGAGCCGGGCTGGGAGCTCCAGTCCATGGAGTCTGGTGACTTCATTCTGAACGATCAGAGGTTCTTGATATTCGGCTATTTTGAGCAAAAGATCAAATACCAAACTTGGAACGTGCTGGCCATCCTTGCAGAGCCTTTCGATGGGGTTATCTGGGCTGCGGTTATCATTTCATTTGTCATTTCCACTGCCTATCTGGTCTACATCAGCGGCCACGAGAAAGTCGGACGGATCTGTGCAAGGTTGGAACTGGCCATCCTGGAAATCGTGTCGATTATATTGCAGCAGGGAGCTTTCACATCGACAAAGATGAAGGTCCTCATCGTCATGGTGAGCTTCCTCCTCAACTTCTTCTACTCCTCGGTAATGACGGAGAATATGATCTCCCCTCCAGTTCAAAAAATTCCGCAGACGCTGACAGAGCTCCTCACAAAAGGATATAAAATTCGTCTGGGTTTGGGTGCCAAACTATTGGATGGTCGGTTCCATGTGAGACGCGAGAGACTGATTCGGAAACATTTCTCACAATTTCTTGCAATGGGTTTGATGTACGAGGGCTTCAACGGGAGGATCAGTTCTTCCAAATATTGGTACAGGGGCTTCTACTGGGGGGAGTACAATAGCTCCAAGGAAGGATACAGGGCATATTGGAATCTTAACGGGTTGACAGATGTGGTCGTCTTTGAGCAAATCTATCTCCATCGAAAACAAGAAGAGACGATGATCATATTTAGAAGGATGGTGCACCGAACGAACAAGAAACTTGTTTGTGACGTCATCCCAAAAATGTACGGGGACAGATATGACTTCTACTTGATCCAATCACTGATGCAGCAAAGGGTCAAGAAAGTTCTTAACCTTTTGTTATATGAAAGTGGGATTAGGCACTTTTGGAATGGGGTGCGGAACCAGAATCACACACGAACTGTTGAGTACTTGCGAACACGGGTAAGGGGGGAGGAAAGGCAGGTGGAGGTACTCTCCATTGATGAGAGATTTATGGGGACCATTGAGCTCATTGCTGTGGTCCTCTCCCCAGCATTTTTGGTGTTCTTTTGGGAACTTGCTGGGAGAAGAATTTGGGCTGAGGGCGGACGTTTTCTGTCGCGACTTGGGATGAGGATACTTCTTCGCTATTATAAAATTAGACGGGTCCTGCAATCCATTCGGAGATGGGCGAAGTCGTAAATTTCGATTCGGTTCATGTCACGTAATTATTAGAAATGTTCGTCACGAACATTCATGAATATGTATGTACAAGTACTATCACTGTAAATAAAATAATTTAAATGGAATGACAAAGACCACATCTCGCGGGTGCGTCACGGTACCCCAAAA
>JAQIXQ010001006.1:0-18334 GCA_034700485.1 Pseudosinella alba
TTATAGGGCCAGCAAACAAAGGAAACTAACAATGAATGGAAAAGTTGGAATTGGAAAAAAGAGAAGTCGACATTGACATTGAATATGTTAATTAATGATATGTAGGAACATACCCAAAGCCTCCATACAATTATCTCTCAACTACCTGTAAGGTACTTCCTTACAAAAGGAAAACAAAATGTTACGTACAAGTTTTATTTAGTAATAGATATGAAGATGATTACATATATTTTACAGGGTAAAAATTACAAAACTGACTGTTGTGTATTCTTACCTCGACATATCTGAATCATCTCTTATATATGATGATGACATGAGCTTTGTAAACTAATAATGTTTTAGTATCTACCTCTCTAAATGACAATTTTTTAGAGCAGTATTTTTTTGTAAGATGTATCATGAGCCATACCCATATAACTTTGTGAAGGTGAAGGATATTAGAATTATAAATATGTAGCCAAGCCATAAGCCAAGGACATACCTATGTATTTTACCTTGAAATGTTAAATGAAAAATAAACGTGCTGGGCTCTGGTGGGATGGAAACCGTTCCAGCTAAAATAGTAGTTTGAGAGTGAATCCGATCAAAATTTAATTCTGATTTGGAATTGCTATTGACCCAATTGGTGTTGTTGGACAGGATTGTGTGGAGGACGCAGTTGGGCTCCAAAATAAACCGAAATAGTAGCTAAAAGATTGAGAGGATTAAGAAAATTAAATGCTTCGGGAATTCGAGGGCCAATTCCATTACAACTTTGCTTTATCCGTTGGCAGAGGACAATCCCAAGTTGTGGCAGTTGGATGTAATCCAACCCGCAACAGCTCATATACGGAATGAAATTTTTCATGCACGATCAGTTGCAATCTTGCAATATCTTATCTTTGTGTTGAACATCGTCTGACAAACTAACAATATGCACATTTCTTGCTGAGTAACTACCAAGCAGCAACATCGATATTCAATTTCCGATATTAATTGAATTTTGAATAGTTTTGGAATGCTTTGATTAATTAATGACAATATTATCATTATTCGCTTGTTGCATTAAGAAAATAATCAGTTTTATCCTTGAAATAAATAAAAAGTAAATAATATCCGCATTGTATGACGGCTGTTAGCATTTCAAGGACTAGAGGACACTATATGCTTTCCCATCAAAGAAAGTGGATAATTCTTATTTTTTTCAATGATTATATCAACTTATGAATTTCAGGCAGCATTCAAAAATATACAATTTACTCGAAAAATTAAAAAACATATTTTGCTTGCTTATGACGTCCAATATGATCGGTGGCGCTTCATAATAATATGGTAAAAAGCTGTCCACCCATTATAATATTCATGATTAATTGCACCTTATGATGATGCTTGCTATAATATTAAACATCGCAAAAATGTTAGTTATGTTTTATTCCTGCACACTTTGGTTTTCATGACCTTCAACTGCCGTGGTAAGCTTAATTTCTAGCCACCAGTTTTAATTAATGTGAATGTGTGCCAAACCAAAATGCAAAAGTAAGAGAAAGTAACAAAAGCCGTGAATTATGTTGAAGTTAAACATAATTCCAGCAACAATTTGAATTTGACGTCAATCAATTAATCAACATCAAAAATATTTAGAGCAATTATGGTTGGCAAGAATTCATGCCCATGCCAAATTAAAAAATATCGATTTATTATGTAATGCCGCCATCATAAATTATCCAACAGATGGAAAATCATTTGCAAGTGTGAGCGTATATTATTGATTTTTCTCATCTTTTGAGCCACACATGCTCGTGTGGCAAATTGCTGCTGGCGTCACTCAGTTTCAACCGACATTTGGTCTGGAGTGGAAATGCTGGGATTGGCATTGACAATGAAATATAATTAATAACTCAAACCTGGGCAACCACATAGTCAAATTTCAATTAACCTGTGACAAGAATTTATTGCTGCCAATTCAGCATGAGTAAGTATAAAAGAGCATCCTCCCTTCCAGTTTCCATTACCCAACTTCCCTTCATCTATTCCAACTGGATAATCATTTTCTGAAATCATTTTCCAAAATTATTTTCTAAAATGAATCTCCTTCCAATTTTAATTGCAGCCGTGTTTAGCGTTCCTGCGCTAGGCTGGTCAATTCCCAAGGGCACCGTGGCACCATCACCGCCAGCAAATGGTCTGATTTCTTTAAATTAAATTATCTTTAATTATCTTTAACTGTTCACAATTTTCAGGAAATAAACTCATTCCCTTTTTTTTACTTCAGCTACTATTCCAAGGACACTCCGAACTGGGGCAATTCCCATGAGCTGCACTGGAGAGTATCATGAGACCAGCAAAAGTGGGTTGATCAACGAAGGATCCCGATGGAAATATTTCAACGTCTACCCAAACCCAAACGACTACTGTTAGCAAAGCCCAGTTCAAAAAATTTCTGATCAATTTGCGACATTATTTTTGCAAGCCGTTACATCCTTTCCATTTTAATTTTTTCAGCCGATCAGGAGCGGTCCGTTATCGACGAGGCCATGTACAGAATGTCCCAAGCCGTCCCATGCATCCGATTTGGGATTTGGCCAAGGGACTCCACCCCATCTGGAGATTATGTCCATATTAAGAAGACTGGAACTGGATGCAATTCTTATGTAGGGAAAACAAGCATGGCTAGTCAAAGTGACGGACAGGTAAAAAAAAATAATATAAATTTAACACGGGTTAAATAATACGATCATAAAATAATTTTGTTGACTGTTTGTGAAATTCCAGCGAATGTCTCTGGATGCGGCATGCGTTCACGTTTCCACTGCCATGCATGAAATGATGCATGCGCTTGGGGGCAGTCATGAGCATCAGCGAATTGACAGGGATGACTTTATCAATGTGCATTGGGAAAATATTGAACGACGTTAGTCTCATCTCCTTTTCCCCCAGTAATTATAAGAACGATAAAATATGTTGGAATATTAATTTTTATAAGAAAAATGTATTTTTGTTGCTCTTAGAAAATCAACAATGGTTCCAGAAGGATGATACCCGAACTTACGGAACATTCGGAGTTGCCTTCAATGTCAACAGCGTGATGCATTATCCATCCGACTTCTTCAGTTCCAATGGAGGACCGACCATGACCAAGAAGGTATATAAATAGATCACTGATTGGTCAATGTATAAAAATAAAGTAATATTATTAAATTGGCTGATGATGTAAATTACTGAATTGTGTGTTTTAGGACGGAAGCAGAATCGGTTTCAACTACGACCTCCAGAATACCGATATTGAGTTGCTGAGGAAAATGTATAAATGTTAATGATTTAAATTGACGAAGATTAGATTTATTCATATTGGCTTCTGAATTTCATTTGGCACATTAAAATTGAAATTATTAAACTCGCAAGAACATTGACTCGAATTGGAAGTGGATGTGATAAATGATTGAACAGTTATAAGTAATTATGTTTTTAAATCATTAAATTTAATCGTAATTGCATATTGTATGGTATGGTACGGTATATCTTTATTTGGATGGATGAGAGCTTACAAATTAACAAGTTAAATCATAATTACGTAAAAGGTATTGGAAAATATAATACTACATACAAGCCCTTATGGTCAAGCAAAACAATTACATTTAGAAGTTGGTCCTGTCGAAATCATAATCAATGCATGTAATGTTACAAAAAACAATCAACAACTTGGACTTCGTCTCAAGTTAATAAGGTAAGCTTTTAACTCACCAAAGTATTAAGTTAGTTGCCGTTCGCAGCATTACTTTCTCCAGAAGCATTATCCCGGTCACTTTCATCCTCTTCTTCCTCCTCGTGAAACTGATCATCATTCGGAGTCGTCATCCTCATCCCATTCCTCCGCCGTGGGGGCCTTGGAGGAGGGGATCTGGATAAGGCTTGTGGTCGAATTTTCCCCACCGCGATGGCTTCTCCCTCAGATCCGGAGACACTGCTGACCGGTCCTGTTCATAGCCATGCAAGATAGTCACAATGAAATATAATGAGTCATAATTGTTGGTAAAACCTCTGGAAAATTTGTCATAATTTTAAAGTTATAACCTTGCGCATCTGACAATTCCTCAGTCCCGGTATCGGGATGGGCAAAGTTGGGTTCGTGATCCTCCTCCAGTTTCTCTTTGATTCCGGAAGCCAACTCTTTTAGCTGATCCAGGCTCTGAATTAATTCCTTTAGAATAATACGCATCTGGCCATGCTCATCGGTAATCTCCACGAGTTCATCGGCCGTTGCATTCAACTCCAGTTGATCCGAGTCCAGTTCCGCTAACAGTTCGTGTATCTGCATAAGTTTCCCGCGATTTGCATCCAACTTCCGGAACATTTTAAATTCGACGGTCAGTTCCAATGAATTCATTTCCGCTAGCAATTTCTCGACGTCGTGACGTTGCTCTTGTTTGTTTCTGGAGTTTTGGATGTCCGACCTACACAACACAGAAGGATAATTATTGATTTGATATGCATAAATATTGGTCAAAATTGCACGTCTTGGGCTAAGTTACCTCGACTCATTTATCAAATCCGTTATTTCACCGACGCCGTCCGTCAGCTCACTTATGCACCCTTTATATGTTCTCATCAGGTCTAAAATATAGTTTTTATCACTCAAAACATCCTCCAGTTTGTCGAACAGACGATGATATCTTGGAGCAGGTAGTTTGTTGCGTGCCTCCAACTCATCAATAAGAGCCTCCAGTGACTTCAGATGAGTCTCTCCGGACTGCACAAGCTCCTCCAGTTTTTCTCTGTGGTGAGAACAGTTGCATAATTTGTTAACGCATGACTACTTTAAAAAGTCGAAATAAAGTTGCATAAATACGCCAATTTGTTTTTTTAACACTTACATGGCACATCCCAGCGGCTGCGGCTTCTTCTTGCCAGCAATGCTCATATGTTCCTGTAGACCGCCAAGAAAATCTGCAAGGACGCCGAATTTCGCTGTAATTTTCTCCTGCAGCTCCTCAACTTCTGGGCTGTTTTCATTCACGGATGGAAATCCAATCTTATAACCACTTTGAAACACCAGTCCCGCCAGTTGACCCGCAAGTCTGGCAAACGTTTCAATAATTGGAGCACTATAAATATTTCTTTCACCGACAATATCATTCCTCATTTGCTGGAGCGTGGCAAGATCTTCAATAAGAGCCTTGAGTTCCAAGTTGAACTGGCCCTGCTCCATGAGCTGATTCCGGAGGGAATCCAAATCAGGATCGGGAGCTGATTCTTGCTCAATGTCTGTTCGTTCCTTGTCTAGTACCATGAGCCGAATGTGGAATGCCTTGAGAAAAAATTGGAGACATTTCAAGTCCTCGATCATGTCCTTTGTTTTCCGAGCAACTAATTTTCGAAGTTGGACCAGCCTCAATGACATTACTCCAACATGTTCCAGCACGCTCTCTGTTGCGATGGTTGCCGGGAAGGTAGATATTTTTACTCTAATCCCAATTAAAACCTTTTTATGAACGGCTAGCTCGGCCCCCAATTGGGAAAGTACTTTGCCTTGTTCCTATTTTTTTAGACAGAAATTAATTGAGGCAAATTGGATGAGTGTTTTGAATTCACATACATCATAATCAAGTCACGCATCACTTTGTCAAGTTCATATAAGTTCAGGCTTTTACCTGATACACTTCAATTGACTCAGGGTCGCAGTTCCAATCATCCACAAGCAGGTGCACCCTCTCGGCAAACCAGTTATCCTCTTCCCCAATCAAAGACAAGAATCCGACCCACTGATTTCTTCGGGCATAGAGTCCGCATATGGCAGCATGACCTTCCCTTAAGCCATCTAGTTTGGCCTTGATCCGGGGCCCGTCAGTACCGGGGAAACTACTAGCCAAATTGGTGGCTTCGCTTTCCAATAGCTGGATAGTCAAAGCGGTATCATCAAGATGTGTCAGGATGAGTTGTTCTAGAGCATACAATGACAAGAAAGTATAATTGGCTTTGTTAGACTTAATTTGGCGGAACAAAACAAAGTTATATTTAGCACGTTCTTAATGAAAGTGGTTTTACCATCATCGTCATTAACTGGGTCGGGTTCCCAACTTAAAATCAAGTTCCGCCACATATTATTCGATCTATCCAAGTCCTCCATGGATCGAAATAGCTGTTGGAGTTTCGAATCCAGTGTCTCCCTCTCCATGTTCAATACTTGTCCAAATAAAATTTAATGGTTTTCCGATTCCACAAAAAAAAATGTAAATGACTTGGGAATGGTTGAAAAGGTGCTCTATAATATTAGCAATGCTCCTTTTAATTAAATTTGTATAGTTATCCAAAAGTGAAATAATTTTCTTCAAATGCACAAACAACTCCTGTTGCAAGCAAACCGAAACGACCAAGTATTCGTGTAAACCAAAATAATAGATAAGTTGCTTGAGATTATGCTTGCCCTACAATCATCATGAGTCATCAACATCATCATGATGGAAGAGCATGTAATGATCGTGTCCTGTATTGTATATCAAAAACTGCTCGAGTAACCTTTCCTGAAAAGGCCTTTCATTCCTGTACTAATGTGTAGTAGTCCAACTATAGTTTCTGTTCAACTCAACTTAAGCTTATAAGTTATAATATGACTCCAACTAAAAGTATATCAGTTCATCTATACTTGGGCTAAGTCCTAGTGCAATGCCTTCACCAAAAGTAGGATATAGTCCAGTAAATGTAAGACTACTTAATGAAGTTTGCTCATCCCAAAGTTAAAGGACAGTATCGGAAGGATAGTGAAGCCGAGAACAGTACAAAAAATTGTTCCACTTTCTGCTTATATTTAAGTTTCCAGTTAATTACCATTCAGCGACATGCTCACACACCAAATATCTGTATCAAGGTATCAGTCCTATGCGTAATGAGCCTATAACGCATGTAAACTAACAGCATGTCGGCTAAAGTGAGCAGACAAAAAGCTCGCAGTGGCACACGCAAAAAAAAAACAGTATTAAAACTCACCTAATCATCTTTTTCTTCATTTAGAAACGGTTTTGCTGGATGTTGCGGACTTACTTACACTAGTTTTACATAGACATACATGAATGCCATTTTGAATGTCTGGTAGATGCTTTAAATCAGAATATCCTATTCATTACTTTATATTAGTTCTATTACCTTCATTTTGCCATCTCGATATTATCGTTGTCCATAGTACGCCCAATTGGCTGAAACCATTTTAGCCAGCCTGGTTTTAATGGTTTTTGCCACCCAAATTCAGATGGCAAAATTGGCAGGCCTGGCGATTAACATGTTATAGGGTACCCCCTCAACGCCCAAGTGGTTATAACCATTTTAACCAGCCAGGCTAGAATGGTTTAAACCACCCCAAAATCGGCTGGCTCATGGCAATTAGGCGTACTCTGTCGTTGTCTTTTGGTAACTTGTGGATTGTGGCATTTCAAAATGCCAGATTTCCAGGGTGTCGCGTTTTATTGGTACGGTATGGTATGGAATATCTTTATTTGGATGGTTGAGCTTGTACTAATTAACAAGTTCAATGCTGCAGGTAAACTGAAAACTAAATTCATGCGATGCCTAGCACTGGGTTACTAATTCATTCAGTCAAACTTGATAGCCATTATTATGCGGGTGTACTGTACTCGATTTCAATATATTTTAAAATACTTGAGGGAGGGACGTGAGGTGATGCTTTGCAGGACGAGTGAAAAAATAATCTACATTTAAGTCATAATTGAGTTTTTAATTGAGTTCATAATCAAGTTAAGTAGGATAATAAAAACTCATTTTTAATATCAACGTTTTTCTTTCAATTAAACTTTAATTTTTAGTATTTATCTATCATGTGGAAATCAACATCAATAAAATAAATTGCATATTCCTTCATTAGCACTTGCAGTAAATGGTTTCCTAACTTTCCATTCATTCATCGCCAACATGTCATGAGGAGCTTGAAAATGCACAAATGGATCAACTAGGTGTAGCTTGATGAAAAAACAATAAATGTATTTATTCGATTATGACAGTGCTGAACATTTTGCGACAACAATTGAGTCATAGTCAATCAGTGTAATTTGAAGATAGTTTCCACTGATTTGACATGGATTGGTTGGAAGAGTTGATTCTCTTGAGGAAATGGTTCTGGTCCTTCAAAAACAAGATGCTTGTCCAGTCCATGTCGGGTTCGGTATATGATAGAGGAGTACATACATTGAATGCTGTCATTTGCCTCTAAGGACCATGGGCAGTAAGTTGATGAAATTTCAGGCTCGATTTGGCAGAGTAAGTCTTTGTACAGATATTGCAACGATGCTCCCGAAGCCGCTTGTGAACCGTGTCCACATGCGCTTTTAAATTACTCAATTTCGTGAACATTTTCATACATTGATGGCACTCGTGTCTGGATGATTTCAAATGAGCAGTTTTGACATGCGCGTTCAGGTGCTTGACTCTACTGTATCCTTTGTCACAAAACCGACATTTATGAGCTTTGTGACACAGAGAGGAAGCACAACTCTTCATAAGTTGATGCCGTTTCAAACTTGACCTTGATGTAAAAGTCATTTTGCACTTGTTACACGTTAGCCCAACACCACCACCGAGATGAACTGCTTGATAATGAACTTTGTAAGATTTTTTCTGGACAAATACTTTTGCGCAAATTGTGCATGTATATCGAAATTTTAAATGAATACTATTGTAGTGATGCCATGCTCCCACTCTGGACTTGTATAGTTTTTTGCATTGACCACATTGATATTTGTCATTGACTGTCACAATTCGTGTTGCTCCTCTAAATGCTGACGACTTTTTAGTTTGTTTTCCTGCAAGGGAAGCGGTTTTTTCATTTGGGCGGTGAGTAACTATTGGCTGGATATGTCTGTCAGGCTCTTCGAGTTGACTAACATCAACTTTTATTTCCGTAGCACTTGGTTCCACTTCACTTCCTTCTGAAAACGAGATGTAATCATCATTACCACGCATTCCAAAATTTTCGGAGCAGTTACTACTGTCATATGTATCATCACATTCGGAATATCCTTGCGGATACTCGTTCTTGACGTTTTCAATCCTGCTCCCATGAGCCTTTACCTCTGAGCAAGGTTTGTTTAAAGTTGGTTGCGGCGTAATGGAATCCCCCTTCGACTTCTTGCTGAGCTCCAGCTTTTTGAGGCGGACACCCTCCATTGTGAGCTTTTCCATTTTGACTCGTGGGGTTGAGGTTCTAGTCATGATGGAACCTGAAAATATGCAAAATAATAGGAACATATTGATTGAAGAAAATTTTGAGTTCAAAATTGAAATAAATCGGTTCAGCATTTAAAACATAATTGTAGCGTACACTTTTCAATGGCCTGGGTCCTCAGAATCTTCAAGATCTCCAGTTTATCTAGCCGCAGTTCATCATCGGAAGCAGACAGAGAATGTTTCCGTGATAGATTCATTTTATCCCTTTCTTCAACTCTGCCTTCCTCTTCGGGTTCCATAAATCTTTCATGGATATTTCTCACAGAGGACAACACCTCCATTCTAATTTTTTTCAGCTTTTGATTAAGCAACGAAAACTTCTCGATTAGGGTGGAACACTTATCACACAGTTGTACTTTTAATTCTGACTGTATAACCTTGGACAATGGATGGTTACTAATATTGCCTTGCGTTTTGAACAATTTATTCACGTCCATTCCCAAAAATCTGGATAGTGCTTTTAGGGAATAAGTAGGGAAGTTTGATGGAACAGTGTACTCCTGTTTCACGAAATTGTGTAAATGAGGGGAAGTTTCGGCTCTTTTCAAACAAATGAAACAAGTGCCATTTTCCTCAACAAAGTAATCGCACTTACTTGTACCCATTTTGGCCGTTTAGTTTTAGAGATGGAACTCTGTTGTAATTGATATTCCCTCGTTCTGAATGAATAAGTATTTCTAGTTAATAATTAACTTCTAATTTAGTAATTAAACATCCAGAATCCAAACAACAACAGTTGGAAAGGATAAACGCATTTGATAATTATGCTATGTTGTGGAAAATACACCAGTCTGAGAAGGTAAAACGAGCAAAGTGGTGATCACCACAATCCAAAAGCACCTATAGCCAAGACGAAACAGCTGCAGATGAGAGAAAGCATACAGTCACGTAAACAAGTTGAATACCCACGTCCAATATAAAAGTTGGAAAGAGCCAAAGAGAGAGTGAAATTATTTCACTTGTTGTTATTCCGAATTTGTTTGCTATCGTAGATTATTAGCAATTTTTAAATCAGAGTTTATTTACGAATAATATTAAATAGCAAGATTGAACTGCAGTGTCAATATTGGTAGAAATGGGAGTAAGAAATGATTTTGTCGTTGAGTCAAACGGCCGGTGCTTCGTGTGCCTTAAACAAAACTCTTCTTGTGTTACTCCCAGTAATATGACAAATGTGTTAAAGCACCAACTAATTTATTCTCTTCAGAGCTTATCGGAGTTTCTGGAAATCAATATGAAGTCAGTGTTTAAATGGGCTGAACACATTCCTCTAGACTTATTGAAAAGGGTTGAACAATCGAAGTTAAAAGTAGAGCTGTGTAGGGATTGTGGGAGTTTGATAGAAGATTTTACTAAACTTTATCTACAACTTGAGAAGATTCAAATGGGATTGATGTGTTCCTTGGAAGTTATCAGAGAGAAACTGCAAACACCAGACGATGCTGAGATAACTGTTCAATTGAGTACGTCAACTGACGCCAAATCGGGAAGCGGGATTAGTGAAAAGTTGGATATACTGAAGGCCCTCAGAACTGAAGCAATTGATAAATGTGAGTTTCCCATTAGCCAAAAATTGAATAATCAATGAAGATTTAATTGCTTTCAGTATTGCGTTTGTAGCATGTCACTTAAATAAAAGTTAAATGTTTTCTACTTACAGGTTCCACTAGATTAAATTCAATTTCACCTCGGGTTAGAATTTGCAGCATGACACGGAAGAAGTTGAATAGAGAAAAATACAAGCTCAGGATACTCAGGAATCAAACAATTATAAAAATAGAAAATGTTAAGGCAGAAACTCAACTCACAAATCCGGTTTCCGACGACGTTAGTGAACAAGACTCCTATTTGGATAATGAGGATAATGACAGCGTGGATTCGTTTACAGAAGATTCATTAGTCACAAAGGAAGAATCACATTCGGCTAATGTTCAAACTCGTGGACATCTCACTGGGGAACATGACCATGACCAGCTCAAATCGCCAGTGGACCCTATTCAACATGATGGGGGAACAACGGGAAAAAGAAAACGGACAAATGTAGTCACCAAATGTTTTGTGGAAGTTGCCCCATCCGGACTAAAAGGAATGGAGATACCGAAAAGTATATTTAACAACAAAACAGGGAAACATAACTGCCCTCGTTGTCACCGCCAATTTTCCGAGACCAACAATTATCACGTTCATTACAAAACGATTCACATCGGTTTCCGGTACCAATGCAGTCAATGTCCAAGGAAATTCCCGCAAAAGTCTCATTGCTATCGACACTACCAAATTGAGCACAAAGGTGTCAGATTTTTGTGCCATGTCTGTGCCCGACAATTTGGTCGGAAGCACAACTTAACAAATCACCTCAAGGGTTCTTGTAGTCGTGGCATTCCACCGCAACCCAAAAAGGACGCGACATGTCATTGTCCAATTTGTGAGATAGGGTTTACACAAAAAGGTCTCATGGAGCGACATTTGCGCAACATTCATCATCAGCGTGTTTAAGATCATACGATAACTAATACACATTTTATATTTACATATCATAATAATTAAGAAACTGGGTCAATACTCAGTATTAAGTATGAATAATGCAGTTTTTAAAGACTCTCCAATTCTGTGTAATACATGAACAATAGCAAATAAATCCCGGATTAAAATATGTCTTTTTATTCCTCCAGTCTGATTCGAATTGCCTCCTAATTAGATTTCCAAGTTTTGTACGTGTACCCTTACAATACCCCCTTGCTTATGCAGAACATTTGTCGTTATAACAGCGCCAGAGAAGACAAAAGACTTTATCATGTACATGAATTGGTTGACATCAGCATCCTGCCAAATTCAATTAATACAATAAGTCTTTATTACGCACTTCGAATTAGAATTTGTTCCATAGTGGATTGCTCCGTCAAGTTGTTCAAGGTGGTCAAGTTCATGGTCGCCACTGAACCGACACTGAATTTGATATGTACAAATATCTATCAACTCTATCTTATCGATATGTCAATATCGTATATTGCTATCATGTTACAATTTGATCCGCAGGCTCAGTAAACCGATGAACGTCGGGGAACTGTAATAAAAAATGTTAATGAATTTAATATTCTGGTAGCCTTGAAGCCCTGACCTGCTCATGAGAGTTATGCTTTGTACTTGAGTTAATGATTAACTAAAGAAATAATAAAAATGCAAATATGTCCATAATTGTTTGTTGATATGCTTTATTGCAACAATTCTTAACAGTTTTCTTCTGAATTAAATGAAAGATTTAATGACCCGTTTTTGTAAGTTTAACTGGTGTAGTATAAGTGACAATATAATTTAATAATTTAAAATTTTATTCCAGCTTTTGCTTGTTTCTCCTCTCGAATCTTATCAAGAATGGAGAAGAGCGTAGGATTCATCCTCCCTGCCAACCGCTCATAGCCCAACTCACTCAAGTGCAACTTGTTTCCCAAATACAACTCCTCGAAAACCGCTCCCACCCCGGATGAGAAGGTATTCCTCATCTCAACGTACCAAATGTCCTCGGATTTTGAGAATGTCCCCATATGCCCATTCATAAATATCCCCAGCTCATGGGCAATGGCAGACGCCCTGGGCAAGATCCCATGGAGGAGTATCTTCACCCCGGGGTTGCTGTCCCGGATGGCGTTAAGAACCCGGATGGTATTTCCGAGGATGTCCACGATGAACACGCCTCGTGTCAAGTCATTCGTCCCGATTGACACGACAACCACTTCAGGATTTACATTGTCGATGAGACCCTCCTCCTTTATCTTTCGAAGGAGGGAGCCAGTCGTCTCCCCGGCGACCCCCAAGTTGACAGCACCCAGTGGGGCATAATGTTTCTCCCAGGTTGGGAGTCCCTCCCGGCCCCAGAATTCGGAGACGAAGTCTCCCAAGAATACTGTCAAAATAATAAAATGATATTATATTTCCGCCGAAGGTCAAAGGCAATATTTAGTAAAGGAATAATATTTACCGACGACCCCACTCCCAGGAACTTTAGGCGTTGTTGGTAACGTTGGTCTTGGAGTTGACGATGGAAGTGGTGGCCCAGTTGCTGGATCCTCCAGAAGTTGAAAGAACAAGGGATTCATCTCCTGTGCCCATACACGATAGCCAGCCGCCGACAAGTGAGCCCCATCGATGTAATACAGTGAACGAATGATTTGCCCCAGCCCCGTGGCGAACTTGTCTCCCATGCTGAGGAAGAAGATATCCTCGTTATTCTCATATTGCTTGATTAGCGCCTCCAGGTTGAGGAACTTCTGATGGATCTCCGGGTCATTTATCGGGAGGCTGCTCAAGAGTATTATCTTGCATCCCGGATTCTTCACGCGAATCAGGTCTAGGATGATCCCAACTTGGTCAAAGACATATTCCTCCTTCCTCCCACCCCAAGTCAGGTCATTGGATCCGATGAGGAGGACGGCCAGCCTGGCGTTGAGATTGTCGATGGAGCCCCGGTTGATACGCTGGATGGTGTCGGTGGTGAGGTCCCCTCCCACCCCAGTGTTCTTTGCTCCCAGCGGGGCGTAGAATTCTGCCCATATGTCTTTTCCCTGGTCTTGCCAGTACTCGGTTAGGGAGTCGCCGATGAAGACAACTTCGGTGGCTTTGGTTTGTCGATCGAGGGCTTCCTGTCGGGGCTGTGGGGGATTGGCTTGTGTTCCGATTACAAGGACCAAACAAATGGTCAAAAACTTTACGAAAATCATTTTCCCGATATTTTTTTAAAAAATAATTTAATGAACTATATTACAGCTTTGCGATGACTGTCTTCGGTTAATAGAATTACTACCTAATTTTATAGCAGCTTGATTATCACATTACCTTATTGAAAGTCCTTTGGCAATATAGTTGATTGATAAGTTTGATTGATTAGATGAATTGATAATGGAACAATTTGACATGATGAAATCATTTGCTGTTCAAAAAGCCATTGGATTGATAGGAATTTGATTGGCCATAACTATAACGTAATGATTTTAAACAAGATGATAAAGGCCTTGGAAGCGAATGCCAAATCTTGACATCTTTAAATTGCATTGCATTACGTAAGCCAATAGCCATGAAATGACAGTGATATATGTGAGCTATTTTTAATGATTTTGATAAACTCTCAAGTGGGAAATATTATTTAGTAACAATTGGCGATTCAATTTTGATCACATTTATTAATTATTAATTATTAATTTATGACTAAACTAGACTATTTTGCTTGATTCCAATAAGCTACTTGTGAATAGTGACATATTATGTTATCTATCAATTATCTATCAATATTTTTTCTGCGTCGTAATTGAGTAAATAGGTACTTCAACCTGGAAATTGGGAAAACCTGACGGACCTCAAATTATCAATGGAAAAATATCCTATTGTATTGTACTGTAAGCTAAGAAAAGAAATGATTAATAATAATAATTAGTAAACGAGGAAAATCCATTTGAAGGTGATGGCGGTGAACATGCACAGAGTTGCCAAGGTTTAGTTAAAATTTCATTTGCACTGGACTGATAGAATCCTCTATTATGTTCCGCAACGTTCTCGGGTTGAAGGAACGCAGTTTGCCATTGGTTAAACAGGATGCCATTTTTGAAGATCACGATCCTGACAAGCTTCCATATGCATATATATCATCATCATCATCGCCCGACATTAGTTGTATCTATTCCATGACGTCATCCCACAATGCCCCAATGAGATCCTCAAAACTCTCATCGATATTAATGAACGTCATATCTCTGAATTTGCTGAGTATGGCTACTGTTTGAAAATCTGTTTGATGAAGCTACGCATTATCAGTAGTTACTCTATCACAGCCTTCAGTGAATGTCAGATGATAGGACAATAAGTGTTATGTTGACTGAGAAGGTGATCATACTACTACTGCGGCGCCAGAACTGATAATGGCGATATATCATGTGCTAACACTGCTAATCCATCAGCAAAATTACTTGACATTGCCGTGTCAAACCACTGTAATTAAATAGTCCCTGATGTAATAAGTTTGATAATTTTGTATAAAATGGAATGTCGGACTGAATGCCCAGTCCAGTGCATAATCAGACAGAGTCAGTGAACCGACTATACGGATTCCCCAATCGCACTAGTATATTTGATACTACGTATCCATTTCCAGCAAAACGCATTCGACATGAAGGTCATTCTCTTATCATTGGTCTTGTCATTTGGGGCTCTCAGCTCGGGCCAAATTTGCCCCCCAGCTGACGTCCTATTCCCTTGCATCTGCGAAGAAGAATTTCGCCCACAGATAAGGTGCATTGGGATCCAAGGGGACTTTAATCTCAAAGGGATTTTCGACAACGCTTCCGAATATGTCCGTGATGGCACCTCATTCCACACTTTGGAAATCAGGGGAACCTCCCTCGCAGAAATTGGGGATGGTGCTATTGAGAACCTGGCGTTTGAGAACATCTTCATATCTGAAAGCCCAAACCTGAGCTATATATCCCCACGAGCGTTTAATGCAACCAGGAGCGTTACCTATCATCTGCACCTCCGCGCATTACATAGTATCAGCGATGCTCTTCCTGGTCAGGAAGGAGTCTTCGACTTTATTAAAAGCTTTCCGGTGAGGATTATCTTAAGCTATTTAAAATTTATTCAAGTTGATCTGCGTAATCCAACCCAAATTGATAAACATCTTCTTTAGTTTTTGCACTCCCTGGCCCTCACCGAAACCAACGTGACGTCCATCCCTGACAACCTATTTGAAAATATGGACTTCCTGGGGATTGTCAATTTGAATTACAATCGAATCTCTCGGATTGGCCACAATGCATTTGCTAACGGGGTACATGAGCTGGAGATCCTGGGGTTGGTTGGAAATGTCATTGGTACTGAAGGTCTTCCGGTGGATGCCTTCGCAGGGATTGTCAGTAACGGAGCTGAGTATTATTTAATGTGTAACGAACTGGAGTTCTTGGAGCAGAACATCTTTCAGCCCATGCTCAACCAAGCAGCCTATGTATCCATGGGCCGGGGTGGATGTGAGGGGCAAGATGGACCGGAACGATACTATTGCGATGAGAGAGTGGACTGGATTTGTGATGAGGAGGAAGCCTACAGGCCAATTCTTGACGGATATCTATGTAAAACTGAGTCTAGAGTGGAGGATATTTGGGAGTATTGCGCGGTTAGGAATCGGACCCTTTCCTAAATTTAGTTGATTTGGATATTACAAAGAATGCTGTACTTGAATTGGATTTCATAATTGGGAGTTGTGTGCAATAACATTAATATGGGTTTCATTAATTGTTACTTTGGATTGGCTGTGTACTAATAAAAGTTGATTAAATTGATGGACTCAGAAATAACATGTTTAACTCCAGGACACATTCATATATCGTCATATGCCACATTTGGACATTAATATAGCGACAATGGTAGCATGCACTTGTGAATAATTTTCACAATATTTTGGGATCGCCGGATGACTAATTCAATGATAAGGGATTTCCGAGAATCCTTTATGTTTGCCGCTCCGGCTGATCATTCATTATCGACTACTTTCCGTCGGCATGAAATGATTACACGGAACATGGAAGAGCTTCCAAAAATTGATCTGTATGTGAAATATCATATTTCACCTGGTCATCTCTACATTACTATCTACTTTGGATTGACCGGAAATAATAATATCACATTAATCTGTTTCTTGTCCACCTTTCTTGTTTCAGCGTTATTTCCTTGTTGATATGCCGCCGTTGATATGTCCAGAATGGAAATGCCAAGTAGCAGAGAGCGTCGAGATTGATTTAATATTTCTGCTGCATGTTGTATTCATCGCCTTATATCACAAGCCGGGAATTTGCATTAACAAATTTTAAGTTGGCCTTCCCCAGTTTTTTAACTGGTAAGGGGGTATTGTAAGAAGAAAAAACGACAAAGGACTTGCTTGGGCACTGAATTATCACTTTCATACTTGGCTATGTTTTTCTACGGTTTGTATGGAAGTAAATATTAGTCAAATGATGGGGACCTAAACAAAATCCATTGAGTAACAGGTTGATGTTTTACTTTTGGTTATATCAAGATTGTGCTATAAGTTGACATTTTGTAAAGTTAACTAACGTAGTGGAGGCGGCACATAAAGAGTTTTATTTTTATGACTTTCTTTATCTTTATTTGTTTTAGATCGTTCTCATAAGCATCTTAAGCATCTATTGTCGCTGTCGTGGACTGGACACCGTCAAAAGATTGGACACAGAAAACGAGTATAAAAACGTGGATGTTGGGCTCATTGGATCATATCATGTTCGACAGCAACATGAGTACATAATTTCTTTCCACATTTGAGATATTCGTTAGTTCAAAGACAATGTCTGTGATCAGAGTTGAAGTGCTCCTATGTGTATTCTGTTTCGCGCTGTAATTCAATCTTGGAGATGCTGGTAATCCATCCGGCTTTATCAGTTTCTTCACCAAGGCAAATTTCACAGGTATGGACCGAACACGTGACACGAACTGCGGGGTGGGCATTCTTTCTAAGTTCTAATGACCATCTTATCAATCTCATGTTTAGGATACTCGTATGACGATAACTTTACCCCAGGTTGCCACGAAATGCCACCCTACTTCCAAGCCCACACCGAGTCCGTCAACCTGAATGGAAAATGCATCGACGTGTACGATGCCAAACATTGCACCGGAAGCGGAGATAAACTCGTCACAAATATATTTTTAGGTCAAGTAAGCCACAATGACCTGAATATCCGTCAGTATGACAAACACCGCACACAAATGACCTTCTTGTTTCCTTCGTTTTCAAATTGGAATAATAGGGTCAAGTCTTGGGAGCTGTGCGTGGACATATGAAACACTGGAAAATATGAATATTAGCAATTTTGTAACAATAAATTGAAACTTTCAAAATTAATCTTTTGAAGAAAGGCAAATAAAATTGAACTAAATATTTAAAATGATATGCATCATATAGGCACTCATCAAGCCATGTTATTATAGCAATTCTAGCTATGAAGCAGTAATAAACCGTTTGCAACGGACTAGCGACGGAGCTTTAGCTGCGTGAATTTTCCCAGACAAATATTTTGTTTCAAATTAGGGACGTCAAAGTATTACAAGTTTCCATATAGAGTAATGTTAA
>JAQIXQ010001007.1:0-18325 GCA_034700485.1 Pseudosinella alba
TACTACATTTTTGACCTTCCCAGTGTACTACTTTGTACTACTTTTTTAGCCTTCGAAATGTACTACTTTGTACTACTCTGCGCCCTACGAATGTACTACTTTATTGCCTCATACATCTGGTCACCGTACTGTATCATAATATCTAGCCAAATGTTACAGAATCCAATAGAGTTCTTAAACTAACTTGAAAAATTCACTTTTTAAATTTAAGTACAGCCAAAATTAGCCTTGTTTCAACATACTCTTCATTTCAGGCAGACGAATTTGGAGGAATTCAATCACATACTGCCTACTGTCAACCATTGCGATAATTTGGAATTAAATCTAGTAAAAATATTAAAGGTAGAAGCGCACAGCGCTCAACGCTTCAGGTGAAATGGAATACTGAAACTGGTGCAACAACTGACAATGAGCCAAAATGATAATTCTTTTCATGTCATACATTATATCTATTTGCAAGTACAATGGTCAACGAAATCATCAAAAGTTCTCTGTTGTTTTCATGAATTCAGCAGGATGATATGCTAAATGTCAATAGTAGAAATAGGTATACCCTCCAACCCAAACCTGTCGAAACTCAGCAAGTTCTGGCAAACATAATATGTCCAAACCAAATCCAAATGATACTAAAAATATCTGGGAAGTATTTACAGAGCTCATCGTCATCATCACATTATCTATCATCACTTACTCTAGCAAACTGACACATAATGCGATATTGTTTACCCTTCACATTGGGAATTGCGAATTCAATTCAGGTATTGGGTAAAATTAGCCTTCTGCCAAATACAATTTGCTACGACGAGGCAAAAGATTATGACAGCTAACATAATTCCAACGATAATGCTCTGCACATTATTACTACATGTTTGAGATTGAGAAGTTAATTCGAATATCGAGCATATTATATTTTTATCTTCTTTATTTTTTTGCCATGTTATGTTGCGCGGTTATATGCCAATTTGTTAAGAAAATGAAGTATGGATGTATCATTCATAAATAATATTTATATTTTTTATATGAAGAAAAACATTCAATCAGTTTGCCTTTTAAAGTCATGCAGCATGAAAAACATATTGTTTTACTATGATTGAAGTTATACTGCAGTTATTATTTATAACTGTCCAAAAAGCAAGGCTGGAGACCTTGCACATGTCCACCCACCATGATAAAACAGCGTGAAATTTTATTCATTCAGGTACATATGCCATGTTAGTATATAAATATATGGGTGCTGTTATACTCGTAATTAGCAGGTGTGTTCATATATATCTATATCACATATATCAGTATTCTTTTAAAAACTACTTGGTTGTTTGACGAACGACACCTACAGCTTGAAATGGCTACAAAACATCTCTTGCAGGTTACTATTATTTTGTTTGGATCCGTATGTTAAGTATGTAGTTCAAAATTCCTCATTAATAAATAGCCACATTTGAAAAGGGTGACTTTAATTACCCTGCTTTCCAATGCAAAAGGGATTATTTTGGCATTTGTTTGAAAAGTCAGAGACCGTAACCTACACAGTAGATTCTATTCAGGCATTCATAGTCAGAGAGATAACAGCAGTGTCATAGCCAGTCAATCCAAATCACATTTAGACATGACATTAGTATTAAGAACAACACTTGAGAGAGATGAGCGAGGCAAATGTTGAAATGTGTCCTTTGTCGGATGAATCCCTGTCATTCATGTTTTATTACTAGATACGGTTGTAAAACATATAATGCTTAAATTATTATGCCGTTGAGAATACAAAACCTCCAATTATATACTTGCATGAAATAGTGTGGCTAAAAATGTAAAATTATTTATGAGAGAAAAAGGCCAATTGCCAATTGGTTGTTATAAGTAGGTATGCATATAGCTTAGGTTAGAGTGGCAATGGCAATGCTTATAAAAACCATGACGTATTTATATATTTAGGTAGCTATTTGACAAATGACAACCTGACGGATAGTATCGTTCCTCCTCATCACACAAATCCCCGAATGCAGAACTCCCACTGAGAGTCTTGTCAAACTGATGGTGGTGATGATGATTCTCATTATTACCAACACTCCGAACATAAACATCCGAGCCATACTCCTCCGAATCAAGGTCAGAGATGGGATGATGATTAGCATCCCCTCCATTACTCCCACCACCCCCACGCACCCCTCCAGCCTTCTTTAACTGGCCGGAGGAGCCAAAACCGAAACACTGTGATAAACTATTATTCATGGTTTGTAGTCTGGAACGGCTCCGCGTTCTACTCATGGACCTTGTACTGCTGGACAGGCTATCACTTAAAAGTTTTCTTTCCCTACTTCCACCGCCCCTAGTCAAACTCTTTGATCTACTGTTTATGTTGTTATTATTGTGATGTCGATCAAAACTATCGTCACGTCCCATAAATTCCCCACCGGAAACGCTGCCAGGCCTCAGCTCATCCTTGCTCAAACTCCGAATAAACTCCCCGTTAAAGTCCATATAGATCCCATAGGCATCCACGTCAAAGCACCAGTGCTGTCCTTCCGGCGTTTTGAAAACACTTAGTTTCGAAGACTTGGCGGATCGAGCCGGTGGTGGCGTTATGTTTCTATCCACGTCCCCATCATCTCCATCATCATCCCGAACACTGGTGCAACTGCCAGTGGCACTTGTCAATAACTTGAGGCGACCTGGAAGCGTCCTACTCTTCTTGGACCGCTTCTTCACCTCACGTACCGTACATTTCGTGCTAGACGACATGCTTCAATTTGTAAAATTTTCTTTCTCTTTCCTTCCCACAATTTTTTCCGTCTATATAATGGGCTGGGCAAAGATTACCGGAAATAGTGTAATTGATTGATTGACATATTTAGTGCTTGTTCAATGTTCACCACAGCGGAAAACTTTTTTTTATGACGGGTTGGGGTCAAAAACTACCGGGAGCATTTTTCAGCTTGTTTCCTTCCACCTGCCCCGACTTCCACTTTTTGAAAAGTGAGTTATACTCTCCAAAGTTGAAAGGATAAATTCTTCTTTTCCTTTAAACCTTCTATTTTCAGCTCCCATCCCATCCCATTCGTGATAAAGTGCGATTTTCCACGCTCTGCTTCAGATCCAACATCCAATATACGACATATATAATCTGTTTCTCTTTGGGTTATTTATCTTCCCCCGCACATGTATGTATGTCGACAAGGTTGAAAATTGCAAATATTACGTTCCCTGCCTGAATATTACGTTCTGAACATCCATATATCTAGGTATGTTAGGCTCACCCAGCAAACTCGAGATCAACGAGAATTATTATTATGACATGTATTCATAAGAGAAAGAAGGATGTTGCACAGAATACAAAATATTAACTATATATATATATTTAAGGTGGATGACGGATGATGTCTTGTTCTTTTTTCCTCGCCGTGACACAGATATCCACTTGTTCTTTCTTCCTTGCTGAATCAACTCATTCTTGTCTTCTCCCTAATTTTGAGCATACGGACGTACGTATCCTTTTTAAACTTTAATGTTCCTTAAATAATCAGTCCACTTTGTAGGTTTAAAAACCTCCCATGCAGTTCAGAGTTGTATCAGGGTGATATGATCTCTGACAATCTGTGAGGATTATTACGTATAATATACTTTGTACTTTTCTTGTTTTGAAATTTTAATAAAATGCTCGTTAACAAAGATAATGATGAAGATCCGTCCAGAGTGACACTAAAGTTCTGCTCTGGTGAGTTTCCCGTGTTGAGTTGATAATGATGAATATGATGATGATACACTTTTTCTTTAATAGCGCAGAGGCCACGGCTTTGCATTCGCTTGCTTCGGAGTTTCGTATACCAGCCGTGACTAACAGATTTGAGACTGACTCACTTTTATGGTGTGACGATGAACGATTTGCTATTGATGGCAAAGGTCAGTTTCATTCACTGGTGAGGTGGGGGTTAGAGTTTTATAGAATTTACTGCTAAGGCGCTCCCGACATGATCTATTTCGCAATAAGTGCGAAAAGATATCGTTTCCTTCCATTAGCTGGATATCCGATTTAGAAATAAATATGGAGCGTTTGTGTTTGTTCCTCTCGGGCCAGTTCTTTTCCACTCTGATCTGATCTAATGTAGCTCTACTTAGGAGGGGAAGAGGTTTACTTTAATACTGACAGCGATAATGTTGTTACTTTATAACATTTATTTTTATCCTCCTACTGGTTAGCAGTAGTCTTTTTGTCCACATTCAATATTGTGCAGACTCTTGCTGAGAGCACAATGGCTTGTCATGACATAACAATATTTATTGCACTTTTGTTCTGGTATAGTTGCGAGTTTACTGCAGATGGCCCGTTTCTCTGTTAGACAGTTCTGGTGACTGACTTGCCTGTTCTTGTTCCATTCATATTATGAATAATAATAGTAATGAAGTGATGTAAGTGCAGACAGTAGTTGAGTTCATGAGATTATATTATTACATCCATTCTATAATCATTTCCACTTCACGCAGTCAACCAAGTCAGAACAGAATGGCACAGAGTGGAAGAGGTAATCGTTATAGAAGCCCAAGTAGTACCAAGTGCGCGGTTTATATAGGTATATCTGTCTGGGACTTCCCTGTATTAAATATTTGTCGAGAACAGTAAAATGAAATTAATGACGAGTTGATGTTGACATTGTTGACGATGATATGTGAGCATTTGATTAGATAGGATATAGGAGCCACGCTATAGTATCCAGGCCAAAAAACCATCAATTCATGAAGATAACGAAGTGAGACAAGTACGGGGACAATAATACATGATTATATCTAGGCCAACTAAGTAAAGACAAGGAAAAGGTTTGTCCAAATTAACGAGGTATTTTTGTCCGTAACTGCTTTTTTCTAACTCTTCCTCCACTCCAATTCATTTCACAGAACTCATCATATTCATATCATCACTACAATTTCACAGGCTATTTAGGCTGTCATTAAAAACCGGTGACATTACAATATGTTATGTTATCTAGTCCTCCTGGTCAGTTTTGATAGTCGAGTTTTTTTTAGCTAGTCCGTGGATAGCTTTGTCATATTTAGCAGAAGGAAATCCAGTGATGATAATAAAATAATTTTGGAAGTTTGGAACTGGCACAAATGAATTAGTCGTTTGCATGCAGAAAATTATCCCTTTCTAGTCAGTTTGATCCATGAATGCCGTGGCTATTTTCCTAGCGAGGAAGACTCTGGTCACGAACAAATAGTTTTTTTAAAAACTTATTCAATTCAAGGTAGTTATTTTAGTGGAGAAGACGACAAAACGATTTAGATTCACTTTACTTTTCTGCGTCAACTTCAATCATATCATCATAATCAATGACACACACTTTTTTGTTACAACAATATGTCAATGAAATTGAAATGGCCGGCCTGGCAAGCTCAATGACAAAGTCCACAATTTTGCAGCAAATTTTCACTACTTCATATGAATATTAATGCCAGCATAGCTGACTTTAGAAATCAAGGATTCAGTCAATTACGGTTGACGATGATTCATTGTAGATATCCTGTCGATCAAGTGCATATATATTTCACCTTCACTATTTCTCCTAATCAGAGAAACAAGGCATGTCAGCAAATCCTTTATCAAATCAAATATTGAAACGGATGCGGATGATGTAGCAATCACAAGAGATCTAGAACATGTTACATATTATGTATGTAATTTTACTGAACTTGCACGTTTTCCTTTCAGATTTTCAGAGAATAGTCTCATTCATTCATCAATGGCAACTTTTTTAAAATTGCAGTTTTCCCTGGGCATGCATGCATGACTCATATCTCTCTGGAAAAACACAAACACCTTATGTTGGAACGTTAAGAGTTAAACCGCATCTATTCTATGAATGCATGTGGCTTGGGTTCTTGGTGTAGCCACGAATGAGCATATCTTCGCCACAAAAATGTCAACGCACTTGCGAAACTTCTAGTGACACTACTTTCCCAATACAGTAAAAAAATACTGCAATGCAATATGTATTCAATTATCTTGGAACAAACTTAAACTTGACTTTGGCTGCGCTTTCCCCATTGTACTAATAATAGGAAAGTTAAACATAATATCAGATTAGATTGGAGATTCAAATTCCGATTTGGTTAAGATTTGGGATCTGCTTCTGGTAGTCAAAATAAAGGTCAAACTCCTTTTTACTGTCCGCCTTCGTCAATTATCATTTATTTCCAAACAGTTTGCTTGTCTCAACTATACCTAAACCCCATTTTATATGCATGGCGAAGCAGTCAAATAACTATGTTTTATTCTACATGGCTTAAATTAACTGAGTCACTGCAGAAGAAGAGCACGTACATTAAAACAATAATATATTACGCATGATGATTTAGTGGCAATGATATTACTATAATAATGGTGAGTGCACAAACTCCACAAACATCTTAAAAGACTCAACAACATGAACTACTAAGTCCAGTAACAAGAGGCTTGAAATTGTTGGGTTTATTTTCGTCTTAATTTTTCTCTCATAATGCATAGAATTTTCTCTCTCTCGCTCTGTGGATGTTCGTTCGTTACATATTTTTAACTTCTCTTAAATACTATTATGCACAATACATACGTAATATTTAAATGTAAACACACGTTCACATTTTTTATCTCCCAGTGTCCATCAAATAAAAAAATTACTGGGAAGAACATGTGCTTCTTCTGCTCTCATTGCCAACTGGTAACTAACGCAGGCCAGCATGCGTCAAATCAAAAACCGCTTCTATCTTTATGCTCTGGGCTCAAGCATTAAACCTTAGACTTATCGGGAGAAACACTATCTTGCATTTAAAAGTATGAAACGATACTTAAACTTTTTTCATGTAATGATGATTTATCAAACCACGCATTTTGTGGATACGTAACGCATAAAGCACCAAACAGGCAGACAAGCCCAAGCCAAAACCAACTCATGTATCTTTAATGCAAAACTACAGACAGATTAACTGCAGAGCATGTAAGTAGGAACACATGCCATTATTATCAGTTGCCGTACTTGTGTTGTGTATGAACATGGTTTAGAACCAAGACCAGGTTACTTTTATCCCCACCGTACAGACTGATCCCAGTATAGTATTTTAGATGCGAACAAAAACTGTTCATTTCATGTAATTCTTAGTGAGTTAGTAAGAGCAAGCAACAAGAGCATACCTAAGAACGAGTATATAAAGTGCTCCACATTTTTTCTTTATATTTATTTTATTTTATCTCTATCCGAAACCTTTGATTTTACCTGCCCATTTATTAGAGTGTCTTGCCATTATCTATGATACTATATAATATGAATAGTTTACGGCTTGTTGGGCTCCTTCAGCCTCCCTCCATGCCTTTATTTACGTTTTCCTCTGTAAAAACATTATAATGGCAATAGCGAGAGAATTAGAGAACAGGAGGCCTGTTCAGGTATTAATGAAAATGTGGAGATGGAGGAGAACAGAGAGATCGTTAGAAAGGAAGTAGTAATTAATCTAGTAATAGAAATGTGGAGGAATACAACAACAACGGCAGTCTCTGTTCATTATTTAAAAGTAAAAGAAAAGTAAAGCTCATTCAGATCTGAGCAAAAGGTACCATGTTTTGGGTAAATTGGGTACTCGCAGAAGAACACATGTAGTCATTCATATGCCGAGCCGACCACACTACCACCTTTAATACTTATCGCATTTTATTTTAGGCACCTACCCACCTTTAAAGGTAGCTGCAGAACTAGAAGTAAGACATAAAGATAAAACATTTTTCTTTACCTTCTCGTAAAGCTTTTGAAACTTTAGCACATGTACACAAGTAAATGCGCACCCCGCACGCATAATGCTGTTGTAGATAGAAAATGTTAATCCCATCATGAAAGAATTACGTTGTTCTTTAATGAGTTATTGAAAACAAGGAGCTGACTCATTCAAGAAAATATTTATATATTTATAAGTGTTCATTCTGCCTACCTAGGTATTTTATTATATCAAATCAACCTGGTCTAGAGAATAAAATGCTGCAGAAGAATCATCAAAGTCTAAAGGTACATAAAAGTTGGAAGTATTTCATACTTGTGTGAACAAAGTGAACCATTGTGACTCTTGACTTGACTCTGATACACTGAGCGTATTGCTGGCTGAGAGACAGTCTAACAAATATATAATATGTAATTAGGTACATTATTTACCACAATTATGATATGATGCGCATTGCGTTGGTGTTGGCTGGCATTGCTGGATTTTAGTTTTGAATTTCAAAGATTTCATTTTCTCTGTGCTCATCGCCAATTTAAAGTACCTAAATTTATTTGTAGATTATGGAAATGCAAAACGCAGCATTTGAAAAGACTTTTAGGATGAGAGGTTGACTCATTCCACGGACAATAAAAAAGAGGCTATTTTGATATTTTGCACTTTTCCATTAGGCAAATTCTATTCTGGATTGCTATAGGACATATACCAATATATGTATGAGTAACCACGTACTATTGCCACATCTCCACCAACCAACCAATTCATCATGGAAATTGTGGTATATGAGATGAGATGATTTCATAGCTGTCATAAATATTCCGCGAATTCTCATGATGATATTTTTGTGTGGAAATTACCAGTGACTAGCCACCATAAACATCAGGCAAAAAAGGGATCATCCAAGCCAAGGGACAAGAAAAAATCATAGCTTAGGGTTGAATAGCAGTACTTAAGTACCCACATAAACCCCAGAGAAAGACTTCAGTCAGTAAGGCGTAAACGATTCCATGACTTTATTTCTTCAACCGAACATGTCTTGTCCTGTACGTCAATCGGTAGGTTACGTTAATTTGAAAGTATCAACAACTGAGACCTAACCGGGATATTGCATTGAAACCTCAAAAAGGTGAAGTTATGTATGTATCGGTATTAATAGAAAGCGGTGAGCCCATGTTTATGTAGACAAAGTCGATGAGAATGACCAGGCCAAGCCACGCCAAGCCAACGATGACTCATTCAGCTTTTCTTGGCCTGAACCCACCACCTAATCCAACGTTGATCCGTACGAAAGGTAAAAATCTTCTAAAAGGATTCCTTTGTTCAGGCCTGGGCCCTAACCTTACTTCCAGTCGTCTCCTCTATACCCGACTTCTTGATTGGACTGAACTTAAGGGTTTTATGGAGTGGTCTGGTCTGATCTGTCTGCAGTCGTCTTTTCCTCCATCCGTACATTAACTCCATTTCAGCTACATTTCAGGGAAAAACGTTCCAGTGCCAAGAAAAATATCTAAGCTAGTACAATTCCAACTTACATACTACCTTGGACTTGACTCAAAACTTGGGTCACTGTTATTTAGCATCTAGTTTCATCCATTGTCTGCACTAATCAAATACATATATCACATCACATCATGGGAAATGAGGTCGACCACTTTTAGTACAACATAACATGACGTGAGGGAGGTTTGCTATCACCAATATGAACATAGATGAAATTTCTACATAACTGCTCTTATCAATGGGTTTTGTAGGCATATAATTTGGATGATTATAAAGCGTAATCCAAATGTAGATAATATACCTACCAGAATTAATTAAGTAACATCAACATTATTATAAATTAAACCCATACCATTCTGCCAACAACTAACAACAACAAGACAAAGTCCAAGTGGAGCGGAATGGTTCCCTCATTAACTCATATATATTACTGTATTCGCATTGCAAACTCTCTGTCTAGAGGAGAACAAAGGGAAAGTGCGTACTTCACATATTTCTATTCTTATATTTTATCTATCATGCGAATCTTTTCTTGTATTCCTGAACATAGTTAAGTAAGCGTAAGTAATTAACGACAAATTTTTCGACAGTTCTCTGATTCATGAGAGATATGAGACTATGACATTAAACAAAGGGAATTCCCATTGTTTTTATTCAGATTCAGATTATATTGTGTTTTTTTTTCTAAACATATATCAAACTCAGAGATTTGTAATTCCAATTACATTCTAACAATGTTACTTGTATGAATGAATTTATAGTAATAAAAACCGAGTTTAGTTTTGCCTCTTTTCTTAGTTTGCTGTACATATATTTTTTGGCCAATTAATCAGCAGATTGCTATCTCTCTTCCCCACCATCATCATCATCATAAAATGCAGAAAAAAAACTTCTCTAACACAAGCCATTTGACATACCACAAGCGACTTAATACTGTTGTTGTTGTAACTTTATTTTTATTAATGAAATAGATCAACATGCTTCATGTTACATTCCCTTTATTGCACGTTACTCGTATTACATTAATTTTCTGTAATGTTACGTTACGCGTCTCTGACTAACTGACTGAGCTTCAATATGACTTATAAATTGACTACGAATATAATTGCAGTGTGCCGGACGGCTTTCACACATTGCCGATTCCAACAATTACTTTATACATATTTTATTTTATCATGATGATGAATGACTGATTATCAGTCACTGATATAAAGTTATTTTGTGCGTCTCGTTGTTTGGGATTGAATATCGGCCAGCCTAAAATGTACGGCACACGTAAACACTATTAAAATTTTGGTGAAAAAAATATTCTCAGGTATAAAATATAATACTTATTACATGACAAGCAATAAAAATAAGTTGAGAAAAAATTATAAAAACAATTACGATATATTATATGAGATTGTAGCTAATTTAATGGATGGAAATTCGTAAACAAAAACGCTTAATAATCACCACCCTCGCCTCCATCAAACATTAACATCATCATCACAATCCATTTTTTTCATAATCAAGTAATCAACATAATAAATACATGTAAGTAGCATAATTATCCTGTGCGCATACTAGCCATTTCATTAATAGTGGAAAATTGTGCCGAAGAAAATTGCCAAGCTATAAATAAGGGATAATGTCCATATTAGTATTTTGCAATAAAAATTGTTTTTTATGACAGTACTTATTTGCTTCATTCTTTCTCGTCTTGTATTTGGCATACAATTACATCTCACACCATCACATACACATTAGCCATCATGATTCATGAGATCGCGCATCGTCGATGATGACTTTTTGTTTCTATTCCATTGGTTTAATGCTAATTCACGCGTAATTTTAGATGCGCTTTGTGCCATTACCAGCCACTCTTCACTTTTCATTTTTTGGTGAAAAAACAATGCACAACCATTTGGTACTTGTTAGGCACGTTATTTAGGTCTTATCGGTATAAACAATCATCATCAAATGCATGGAAATGCATTACTAGTTTCTTCTGCCTCAACACCTTCACACATCTTCCATCTAGGCATCTTCTAATTTAATTGTGGTGTTTGAGAAATTATTAGATAGGCCTTTGTCTATCTGTAATGTAAATACTTACATGCACATAGCATAACCTCACACACGCAACACGTATGTATACCCTTTAATTGTGTGTGCATGAAAGCATAAAAAATCTACAATTTTTAACGCATCTAGATAAGAAGATCCCAATAAACAAGGAAGTCCTTCCGTATATTATATCTTGCAATTTTAAATCCTCCTTGCACACATACAAATATGCCTAATTCTAGAAGCAGGAATCGGCTACTTTCACTTTCTACGTTCTGATCTGATCTTTTCATCTATCTCCAGTATAGACAGCATGATATGGGACGGGATGGGTTATCTTCTGCTGGCTTAAACATTAAAACATTATCGCCAAGTCAGCTAACTTAAGTTGTAAGTCTCATTTTCTTCAGCATATGTGCAAGTATAAATTTCCTTTTTTTAATGATGGCATCATAAAAAAGGGACTTCCAATCCAAAGTCATTTCACGAAGTCATGATGTAGTTGTTTATTTGTATAGTAATATATACGCTTGTATCATCCCGTTTTTCTTTCATCTGCATGAGCAAAAGGTAGTAAGGAAAGTAATGAATAGATTAATAAAAGCTGATTGGACTAGATGGAGTCCAGTCGGAATTCCCTTGCCATGACAGGCCAGTAAAGTGCTCATTTCAAAAATATTACGTCTATCATCAGCATCACCATCTTCATTCGATCAGTAATAAGTAGCGTACAAATATCAAAAGTGAAAAATAGCGTGCTTCTTAAAGAATCAGCGGCGAACGAGTGTTGATAAGGAGTATCTTTCTTCAAACATATAAGATGAAGGGAATATGAGTAGGCTTAGGTAACTTCTCCAAACTTAGAGTTGTACATATATCGGATATCATCATCATGTAGATTTCTCCAGGGAAAATTATAGCTCTTTCATCACTTTATACTAGCGTGGGGCAATAAACGGTCTGACACTAAATTAAAAGTTCCTGAGAGTGGCAATACACACACAATGGGCCCCTTATTCCCGTCAGCCAGACTCGGGAAATCAACTCTTTTATTATACAGTTTACCCTCTATAACCCCAGCGCACAGCAGGAAAAGAGCTTTCCTTCCAAAAACGAATGTGCCCAATGTAATGTATTGCGGTCATATCATAAAAGGACGTCTGATTGAACTTAAAACAATTTTGGGTAGGCATACTCCTATGCAAGCTCCAGCTAGAAAGTTGTTTTTAACTTTTATTTTATTTTATACCCCGCCACAAACAAGCAAACAAGAAATTTGTTAAAAAGGGTTCTCCTTTCACTTAACTTGACGAATGTATAATGTATATGGGAACAAAATAGGTAGGTTTGATACATATCAAAAACAGCCGAAACCGGAAAGTACTTTTAGCATCTGAACGAGTCGAATGGTTAGATGCGGAAATAGAAAAATTATTCCAAGGTTTCCCGTTTAAAACGTCCACCGACATTATTTTCCCTGACTGACAGCTTCCATACTGTATATCCCCCCCATTATATTACATGTTATGTTTCTTTCTCTCTTTAAACTGGAGAAAGGAGTATCTAAGCTTGTGTCTGGTAGCAAGACAAAATCATCGCGAGTGCAAGGCATATTATTAAGATCATCCCTTTTCCCCTGTTGGTTTGATATCAAACCGCTGGTATGATGATTATGATCATACTTTAACAATATCAGTACCACTCTCAGAGAACTAATCTTGAGGCTTGGCTATATGGCTTTTTATTTTTCACAAAAGTCATATTTATCTCAAGAACTTCCTGGAAACATCCGACCACTTCAGCACTTTTATTGCTTCAACTCTCCATTTCATTGATATACATGGGCCGTGGGCTGGTTGTTGGTTATATAAAATATACCGTCAGTTCTGTGACTCCAACATAAATTCACCCACCATACTATCAATATAGTGAAACGTTACTCTCTTTAATGCACATTCAAGATGACATTATATTACCATGTTCCACATCTTTTATATGAGTACATATATGTAGTTTTTCGAACAACAAACCCTTATTTTTCTTCCCCATCCTTGAAATGAATTTATCAGCAATTGCAATAAAATACTTGTAAATTTTTCTCATGCACCCCCCTTACTTCCAGCCACTTGACATGAACAGAGGTAGAGTTTCTTCTAACCAACGAGAAAGTACAGCATTTAAGTATGTTCATGTGTGAGAGAGAGAAACTAATATAAAACATGACTGGAGGAAAGGGTGTAAACCTTACAGATAGATAAAAAAGAGTTTCATGTTCCATCCTTTACTGGAAGGGTCACAGGGAAAGAATTGAAATGATATAAAAAAAATTTGTAGATTGCCCATTCCCACTTCATGAATGGCTCCACCTCAATAGGAACATGGACATTTGTACATTGAATTGTACTAGATATTTTCCTTTTTCTATTATATGGTTCATGGATGGAGAGATAGATACATCGATTGACAGATATGATATGGAAGTTGGAAGTCATGTCCCTTCTTCCAAGGAAAAGGATGAGGAAGTAAAAACTGGAGAAATCGAAATCCAGTTAAAAGACATTAACAAAATAACGAATATCTATTTACATGCGTGTATTGGCTTTTCAAGGAGTCATATTGCGTGCTTTCGGATATTGTTATTTATTTGTTACCTTTTCAAACTTTTTTCTTCTATACATGGGCTAGAGTAAGACAGGAATAAAAAAACGTTGAAAAATTCAGTTTCCCTGTCTTGAATTGAACGTCAGGAGTGACTCTGACTGTTATTGAAACTGTGAAAGAACGAGGGAAAATGAGTCTTGAAGTCTTATAAATATGAAGACAAGGTGAAGGATAAAACTGACTAAAACCAAGACGAAAATTCAAGTATGCGTGTAGAGCGTACGTGGAGAATAATAAGTTTAAGTTTCAGAAGGTTTCCTGTACATATTCGAAATATTCCATCTCCTCTTATATGTCGAACACGATGCGATGCTTTTGAAGTGGAACAAGAGAAAAAGTTACGAATTACGATATGATTGCTAGCATTTTTTCCCCTTCGCTCAAGCACCTACCTATCTCTTCTGAGCAATCACACACATAAATAGTACAAGAGAAGGAAACAAATTTTAAACTCTTATTTTCAATGAAAAAAAGTTTTTTCTTCGTGTGAAAAATGGCTTGTTTAAATAAATATTCGAAAACACTGCAACTGTGCTTAATTTGCAATATGGGTACTATGCTGCTGCTTGTAATGTCTATTAAAGGGAAACGTCGATGATTATCATGAAGATGATTTCTCAAACAAGATAGTTATTTTTTCCTTATTCTTAAGGTTTTATTCGATTACAACTTCTACTTTGGCTACACGTTCGGTAATAAAAATGCCAATAAAATTGTTCTCGTCTCTTAATCGTCAGCATCATCATAATGGTAATAATAATAAAAGAAGGAAGATGTGTGAAGGAAGAACGGCTACATTGAGAGAAAACATTGTGAGTGGGAAGGCTTTCTATCCGGGGGAATCGAATCCTGTCACTATTAAAAGAGAACCGTCATCATCATCAGCAGCAGCAGACGAGAAGAGAGCTCAGCTGCAACTCTGGCACTTAAATCCCCGACTTTTCTTAAGAACCTTTTATGTTCAAGGGTGAGAAACTTTAGGGATGCGTAATATTGAGTTCTGCACAAGAAGGGATAAAGGAAGGAAGAACATTGGAAGATTTTTTCTTGCCATTCGGGGTGAAATCCGCATATTCTGAGAGGGAAAATAACATTCCCAATCCGGCACCACTTAAGGTTTTGTTAAGCATGTATAGTTACCTATGTTTGTTTGAGAGGGTTACATAATCAAGATCACCGACAGAAGTATGTGGGCATTTATTTTTAGAGGGCATCAGAACAATGTTCCAGAGACAGGGGAACACAATTTTCAGATTGTTATTGTTTGTAACGACGGCGGTCGTGTGAGTGCATTCAGTATGGCCTAGCCCAGTCCTGGCGAAATATTTTGCCAGGAGGATCAAATCAACGAATGGATCTACGATATGTATAATATGGAGTAATGTCATGTCAATGATGGTGGCAATAATACTACAAAAGAATTTCGCGTCCGCAACAATACCTAGTACAATTGAAGAGCGTGTGTATTTTCGCTCACACGCTACGGCACACTTCGTACTTAACATTATTGCAAAACCTGTGGTAATTTCTGGCCTTGTTCCCTGACAAAATACACAGTGAAACAATAAAATAAACGATTTAGCAAAAGAAGCTCCATCCAACTTTTGAATATGAGCAGAAGATGATTTTACTTTGTGCTTAGTTCCCCTTGCTTTACGATAATGATGAGTTGTCAAAGTTGTTGTAGAAGAAGAGGGAAGCAAATGCGTGGTCATAGACTGAATTCATTCGTATTTGATATAATGTAGATACTATCTGTAGCTGTAATTATGTTGGAAAAAATTCCATTTTTCTCTCAATATTCTCACAGTTAAACTCGAACAATAATAGGAATTGATCATGCTTAGTCAACCAAACCCAACCACCATGGGATAATTTTGCCTCCATTGTAATCTGGTAATCGTAAATCGTAATTATTATTAAAATATAAAATATTTCTCTGATATCAGGTACACATTCCTCTGCAAGTAAAATAGTTATTACAAATAGTTGAGTATTATGCGAGCGAGCACGTTCGAACACAATTCAACATGATGATGAGATGATGATGCAGTCAAGTTGTTTGTGGTCAATGTGGGATACAAAGCATATTTTGAAATTCTCCGTTGAACCTAATTAATTCATTATGATGATGGGATGATGACATTCATGAGCCATGTCAAGGCATTAGCAGAATATCATTGTTGTTGTAACAGCTTAGACCATATCTTAAATATATTTTATGACGAATCCATTCTTGTCTCAATAATTTCAATTTGCAATTCACATTAAACACCAAAATGGTTCCAACAATTCTCTTTTTTAATTTATACCCATCGCCAATTTAAAATGTTTGGCAATACAAAATTTTAGACTAAATTTATAAATTGTTGGAATGGGAAAATGGCTCAACCAACATACGAAATTTCAATTTTCCTTTATTTTTTGTTTTTATAAAACTATGTAGGAGACCCTAGAGCAGGTGCTAGTTAGCTTAACGCATTGTTTTATGTTCTTCTAATAGAAGGGGAATAATAATAGAAACTGCAGCGTATTTAGAGCAAGACATTAGAGAATGGAGGAATGAATCCCAGTTGGGAAGAATTCTTATTTTCACAAAGGAGAACGGGGGAACGCAGCATTTGGTCACAATTTAAGTCATGTCGATGGACAACTGAATAACGACAGAGTGGCAAGATAAGGTCTGTACTTAAAGGTGATGATGATTTCTATTGTAAAGCTTGGCCAACAATGATAATGAAATGAGTAATGAGAGAAGGAACAGCAGCTGAAGAAAAATAAAAAAATTCAATTGTGTATTTTTTGCAGGTGCGTGAAATGTTCATAGACAATTTTAGCTTGTGTTTGCTTTCAATTTAACAGACAAAGACTACAACAAAACAATTCAATTTGCAATTGAAAAAACTGGATCACCTTATCTTTCTTAAAGAAAGGAATGCTTGAAGAGATGATTTCTTCCTCAATTTTCAGGAGTAATTTCACATGGGAAACGAGAAGGCTGTATTTCTGTGATTCTTTAAGTGTTGGAGTAAAACTATAGGGGAATTTATGACGTGTTAAGATCCCATCTCAGTTTAAGCTTATGACAACAGAACAGGAAAATGGAATGGGTAAATGGTAATCTCGCTGACTGCGTTACGTCTTGTAAATTAAGCTTTGGGTAATAATCTTTCCTTTTAAAGGCAGTAAATGTGTGAGAGTTGCTCCAAAACTTTAATGTACTTCCTTCGCCCTCGGAATAACTCGATGAGGAATCTTATTTATGGAACAGGGAACAGTTAACTTCCAAATAAAGAGGAATTAGATGGAGGAAGGAGAGAACCATATTATGAAATTTTCTTGGATGATGATGACAAAGCCCATTATTTCTCCCCGGCATTTTGTCATCGTATCCTCGTCGGGAAGTTGATGTTGATGTTTAACATGGCTTAAAAACGGCTGCGACGGCCGTTGTTCATCACATCATCATCGTATAACAGACATAAAGCGCATTACAAAGTTGACCTCGACAGTAAGCAAAATCCATTGCAATGTACATACTCATATAACTAAGTACGTGATCTTGTCATGCATATGCCTCATGCATAAAATAAAAACATTTTCATGAATTCTTTACAAGAATAGAAATAAACCAGAAAAAATGCTGCTGTAACATATCCAAAGAATTTGTATTGGCATCGGCAGACATTAAGGAACTTTTACAGACTAAACTTGGAATGCAACTAATCCAGAGTGTAATCCTAGCCACCTACTACCACCCCTATAACAGATTCAATATTCAATCCATTGCACTTAAATATGTTACGGATGCATAAAGCCTTTATTTACTTCCATTATAAGAATCCTCTGCCAAGAACAGATTTTTAAAAATATGATGTTGCTCTTGTCTAGAAACATATTATACTGTACAATATTGCTATTGCTGTACGCATTTTGATTTGGTTGGCAGTTCTCATCATTCGAAAACCTTAACATGTACACCAACATCTTATGTAGGAGGAAAGAGAGCAACAGGAAAACAGAGATTATAACTTGCTAAGGAACTTTAGTTAATGTGTACTCATGCTTACATGGTGCTTGAAATACCCCTTTTCAACAGTGAATTACCCTTAAATTATCTACACTCTCATTGCTGTAGTCGTAAGCTAGCACCTAACTACATGAAAAAAATTATCTGCCGGATTTCACTTTTCAAAACGAAAGATAAAAAAGCCCTGTTATTATTAATTTAAAAAGAGATGATTGTCTGATAGTATTTTTTCCTCGTCTGATTCGATTGTAGATTGTAGGCAATCTATAAACGACTCAAATCGATTTATTACGGAGCTGAAAGCGTAGTTATGTTTTTGATCGGTTTGTCTGTCTGTCTGTCTGTCTGTCTGTGAACGCT